>JAECUM010093012.1:0-179319 GCA_016617855.1 Megalonaias nervosa | reverse complement strand
GGCCCTGGTATGCAAAAGAGCGTTATCCATATGATTTCATTTTCATAGTGGGAATAATGAGAATACGAGTGTCAGAAGAGGAGCGTAAGCATCTTGCAGGTGTGTACACATGGGTGAGGTCAGATAGGTATGTTGGACTGGAACCCGTCAGTGAAACGTAGCACAGAGAACAAATTTTGTGTTTAATTCTGGATCATATGGATAGCCAGTGTAGGGTACAGAGCAGGGGAGAGGTGTGCTCTGATTGTGGTACTCTAAGGATGATCCGACTGGCTGTATTTTGAACTTTTGAAGTTTCTGAGGTAGATATTGAGACAAACCAGACAGAATTGAGTTACAATAGTCCAGTCTTGAAAGTACTAAGGAACACACAAGTGTTTTAGTGGCATCAACTGAAAGATACTTGTGAATGGAGCTGATTTGTCTCAGCTCAAGATATGCAGCCTTGCATATGTTCATGACATGTTGATGCAATGAGAGAGTACTGTCAAGAGTGACACCGAGGTTTCGTACTGACTGTGTGAATTTAATGTTGGTGTTGCTGATATTTATTGTCTGAGGGTAAAGGATGTGAATGAGAAAGTCTTTGTGTTGTTTCAGTTTTATCATCATTCATCTGCAGCTTGTTACATGTCATCCATGATTTCACATCGGAAATGCACCTCTCTACGCCTTGGATGGTAGCTTCAACTTCAGCTGGATGGCTAGATTTGTATATTTGGGTGTCATCAGCATACAATTGGTGAGACACTGGATGATGATCTATGACACTTGAGAGTGGCTGAGTGTATAGAATGAAGAGAGCAGGTCCAAGAACAGACCCCTGTGGAACACCACAGCATAGATCAACTGGGCTGGAGTGTTTTCCATTTGCAGACACAATTTGTGTCCTGTTGACCAAGTAGGACTTGAACCATAGTAAGGCCGTATCATGAATGCCAAAGATATGCTGGAGACGGTGAAGTAATATATCATGGTCTATACATACATACATACATACATACATATGGGTTCAACTAAAAGTGGCTGAATAATTCATACTGAAAGGCATATTAGCACATGAAAGAATATTTAGCGCTGAGTCAATGAAATTAAATTATCTTGTCCAGAGATACACCATGGCCCAAGGCAGGACTGGAACTTGCAATCAATTGATTGAGAGTTTTATACACCAATGAATCATGACTCCCATAAACACCAATTGGTTTTGGTTAGGTAAGGTATTTTATGGGCTTACAACTCTCTGAGGTAATACTGTGCCAAGACAAGTGATGCAAAGTGGGAAAAGACAAGGGAGAGAAGAACAATCACCTGCCATGGCAGACACCAGTTCATAATGTACACTTCTGGGGATCCCCAATGAAAATCCTTTATATAGCAGACATGTCTAATGCTGACAGCAATGTTTTGGGGTTAACAAAGTTATGTGCAATAGACATCATTTCCACTGCAGCTGATTGCTGAATGTACACTTATTGGTCAGGCCCAGTGTTTTGAGAGTTAACTGCATAGTGGACAATGACCTATAGTGGACAATGACCTTTTTCCACTAGATCCCATCACATCATTACTTTGCCTAGTAGTGTTGATTCTAATACCTGTGTAGCTTTGTGAATTTTGTATATGTTATGCATAACGGAGCGAACCTTGCAGGGTCAGCGTGAAACATAGCCAATTAAGTCAAATAGTGTGTTTAGGTGCATGTTAAGTCTAGGGCCTAAGCTGGAATAAGGTGCTTTAATGTCCCTTGTGCAGGCATGATTGATTCTTAATGAGGTCCATCTGATAACACAGCGGAAGGTTAGGTTGATTGTCAAAAATGCCAAGGGTTGGAATGTTGCAGAGATTGGTTTATTAATTTTGGTATTGAAATAAGCCTAGATCATGACTGGATAAGTAACAGCTTGGGGGTGTTTCTCTGGCAAAGTTTCATGTTTTACAGATGTTCTACATTGCAAAATATGTCAGTCTAGCTGAGAGCTTGACTCCATGGAAAATAGCAAGTACTTTTCTTGTTAAAATAAAAGTCCAAGGGATGTGTATTGGAAGTCTTGAGGGATGATTTCTGTAAAAGAGGAAAAGAGAGCAAACTACAGTACCTAAGTTTCATAAATTATTTTCTTGATAGGAGTCCTGAGATAATTGTTTGAATTCATTTATCGTGAATGTTATATGACTCATGTATTCAAAGAATTTCATATATTATTTTCTTCATAATAATCTTGAGATAATTGTTTAATTTATTCATTTTATGTCATACAAATCATGTATGGTAGGAATTGATAGTATCCTTAGGTTGGGAGGATGTTATGTCAATGAACTGTCAGTTAGCAAATATTGTAGTTATGACATGAGATGAATTTTGTTAATTCATTTGTATAATTAAGATGTTCTTTTAATCAGAGAAAGTCAATTGTATTAGCATTAGAGCACCTGCAGGCCAATACTAAGTTCAGATAGTGATTAATAGTCCATTTGGCAGGGTGTAATGGCTTATCATGAGACTAGGTTATGCTATAAATCAATTAATGATGCCAAATAGTCCTGTTAAAGAACTACATTAATTTTCCTGTACTATATTTGAAAAAAAAAGAACTGAGCTAGAATTTATATGATTTGCAATGCCAGGCTGAGAACCATATTAGCAGTTAGTGTCTGTCTGGATTATGATGTGACAATATCTGACACAATAAGAAAGGAAATATTATTCTATCCAGGTAGTAAGGACCTAACAAAATATTTATATTGCATATTTATGTACTGTAAAGGAGATACCTCCACACAACAGCACATTAGGAGATGCGAAGGTCACATGATTCTTACTGCAATTAAAGAGGCAGGAGGAGAGAGAAGTCTTTGGAGCTGCACAAGGAGTCAGAGGGGTAAATCAACCCCAACCTACTACTAGTATTGAATCTGGAGTGACCTAAACCATATCATCAGGTTATGCAGTCATGCTAGGCAATTTAGTCTGAATACCCTCACTTGATTTTATGATGAAATTTGTCATATCTGTGTAAACAGAACCGCTAATTGCATTTTCTCAATAAATTTCGATAATTATTTCCTAGCATAAGTGAATTCTACAAGTATCTTTTACAATTTCATTTTGATTATGTAACTGATTAAATTGTTATATTTTATATATGGGATTTTATATATGGGGGCTATATCTCTGCTTAGATCTCTGTTTATTCCATCCATTAATTTCACGTTTTTATTATCCACCTGATCCAGGCAAATACACTGAGGTTGATCATCCTCTAGGTAATGTTGGCTCTAAATATCTTGTAAATTAAATGGTTCAAGAGTTTGTATGAGTGATCAGATCTGGCTCAGATTTAGCAAACTGATAATGGTGTTATCATTTAAAATACATATCAGGGTATGATAATGAAAGACAACTTTAATGAAGAAAATTTAATTAAAGGTCAATAAGCATCACAAGGCCCAAGCTACAATATCATAGCCTCTACAGATATTCAGATGGATTGATGAAAGAAGGGTTGGAGTACAAATATTCGTACTATACACAGCCTGTTTTTTTTCTTCTTTTTAATGTTATTTCATTTGCTGCTTTATAAAGGAAGATTTTTCAGGTTACATATATGAGCAGAAAATATAAATAATGACAATTTCACATTTAGATTTTGACCAAAATCGCTGTTGACTATACCACAAAGTGTTGGAATCAAATAGGTCATATTGACTTTTGACCTTCAGATTAGGTTAATTGTGTTTAACTTAGTGGTAGCAGCTGTAATGCACATTAAGGTTCTGTATATATGGCACTATGTCTATAAATGTCATTTCTTCCCCCCACCCCAAGTCCTTTATATAATGGTTTCAATATAAAGGGGAAATCACCAAGGCCTTTAAATACAGGTTTTCTGTAAAGGCCATTTTAGTGAGTCCTTTATATACAGGTTTCATTATAAAGGCCAATTCCGTGAATCCTTTATATACAGATTTCATTAGAAAGGCCATTTCAGTGAATCCTTTATATAGAGGTTTCAATGCACAAAAAGCTGAGAAATGGAAGTTTTAAAACCTATATAATCACTCTTAATGTGAGTACTTAAATAATCATTCATGATGTGTTTACTTAAATGATAATTCATAATATGTGTACTTAATAATCATTCATAATGTGTGTACTTAAATAATCATTCATAATCTCTGTACTTAAATAATCATTCATAATTTATGTGCTATAATCATTCATAATGTGTGTACTTAATCATTCATAATGTTTGAACTTAAATGATCACTCATAATTTGTGTACTAAAATGATCAGCCATAATGTGTGTACTTAAATGATCATCCACGATTTGTGTAATTAAATAATCATTCATAATGTGTGTACTTAAATAATCATTCATAATGTGTGTACTTAAATAATTCATAATGTGTGAACTTAAAATGGTCATTCATAATGTGTTTACTTAAATGGTCATCCATAATGTGTGTACTTAAATAATCATTCATAAAGTGTGTACTTAAAAAATCATTCACAATGTATATGCAAATATAATATTTACATGCATGCAAGCTACTTGTACATTTAAGTCTATACATCACAGACAGATTTTACAATGGTGCATGTCAGTATTACTTGTATGCTGGTACATGCATCATCAAAATTATCCCAGCTGTAAAGTACAAGTCCCATAGAGAAGAAAAACAGTACAGCTGACCCTGGTGTGCCTATTCAGATATGAGTCAAGATATGAAGGTTCAGTCAGTTCATATATACATGCACAAATGGTCTGTCTGTAAGTTGAGGGACAAATTGCTCAAATCCCCAGAAACTATTATACTGTAGTAGAAAATATCAGTCTTAATTAAAAAGTACTTCAATAGCCTTTGGTTGAACTTGTCAGTTGATCATTTCCATTAGTGCAGTCTTTTTTTTTTAAATGATGGTGTAATGTCATAAATATAACAATAAATCTTGGTCTTATTTTAGTAGTCATTTCAACTGTTACTACTTCATGTATCTTTGGTATGTTAGAGTGCACAGAAAATAAATGCTAGGTGCTTTAAAAACCTGAATTTGATTTGAAAGTGTACCTCAGTATGAGAAATTGTGGACAATGGGGAATAAGATACAGAAAATAAAACAAGCACGTCTGAGAGAATAGGTCACAATGACTAAGTTTTAGAGCACAATATGCCTTCATCGCAAGATTTACCATTAATACATGTCTGGTAGCAACAGTTGAAAGGTTTTTGTAACAGGAGCAAGATACAAAATCCCCTTGATATTTTAGTAGCAAAATATGAGCATAAAAAATATGTTGTAAAAAAAAAATCAAACTTTAAAAATCCAGATTTTGCTTTCCTGACACCGATTTGTTCTTAACTTGTGGCTAATACACATTATTTAAGCACTGAACTCATCCTGAATCTGTCTCCAAATCATCAGTCTTTTCTTTAATCTATAATACTCATAAACTGTAAAACTGTATAGCTATCGTAAAACCTCTCAAACAAGTGTTTTCAGAAGTTTCCCTAACACTAAGCACAAAGCAAAAATAGGTGAATATGATCATATGGTCTTCATTAGTTTACTGTAAAATCATAAATATTTGTGGTGATACAATTTCGTGGTTTGGAAGTAAAATTACAATTTCAATGGGATGCAGTATTGTGGGGTGACACTGAATTATATTGTTGTGCAACAAGACTACCTTCCATGGTGGATTCAATTTCAAGGATATTTGTTACCAATGAAAATTACTAAAATAAAACCACCATGATTATTTCTAAGTTTACAGTATTGTATGTACAGTGAATTCTGTCAAGACTGAAATCTCACAAAACCAAGTTCTTCTTAAAATTTAAATATTTTGTGGGTCCTGAAATTGCCCCTTTTTAGTTTAAAAAAAAATATTCAGTGAACTGAAATCCAACTACTTGCAGTGCCTATTCTGATGTAACTGCCCAGCTTGGGGAATTAGACAAGTGAGAAGGTTTTTCTTTTATGCATTGAATTCAATATGAAGCCTTCCCATTCTACATACTGACTCCATTGCACTATAGTTGACCCTAGTGTATAAATAATCTTAGAGGACCTCAGAAAAAGCATTCCCTGAAGACCTTTCTAGACTTGATGCTGAGCTAAACTTATGATCAGACTGTGTTAACTGCAGACATTTATCTAACTCTAGTATTCAAACCAAAATGAACAAAACCTAAATTCTATAACCAAACTATAGCATATGTCCACTCTCCATATGCGCTCCTTAGTAACATTTCATATTAGATTTTCCAAAAAATGTTATATTAAGTAGAAAATTACTTGTAAAGTATTTCCTTCTGAGCTAATTCATTCCAAATTACATTGCAAATACTTAACTCTATTATAAGCACTTGACACCTAATTAAAGAGCTACAAAATTTGTAACAAATGGTCACTAATCTAAATGTTTGGCTATAATGGGAAACTTGCTATCAGTGATGTATTGTAAACCTACAAATATACAATTATCACCAACAGTAGGTTTCTATTTCATTGGCCTGAGAGCCTGAACTTTAACATCCCTACTGGGGTACATTTGCTTCAGTTAACACTATATTTAACAGGAATCACTGCTACTAATATAAGCACTAAACAGAGGTGTACTCCTCTATTATAACCAAACAATAATTACATTTATAAAGAGAAATTAGACCATTATATACAAATGTATCTAAGACATAGACAACTAGAACACTACCTGAAATAATTAAATCTGGCACTGTAATATTATTCTACAGTCTTTATACCTGAATGAAGTTACTGTTTTCGAAGTTAAGTGTTTGTAATACAGTGCTAGTAATTGTGCAAATCAACATGCTTGTTGCTATCATTTGTGTCTCACACTATACACCTAAACAATCACCCCCAATCAACTGGCTTTTGAACTTGATCTGATATGTATCTGATAGTAACATTTTATCAAGTGCCAGTTCATGTGTTGAACAAAATTAGTGTAAATTATACTTACTGTACGACTATCAAAAGAAACAAGAAGACTGTATTTATAAATCATAAAAGTAGGTACTAATGAATATAAACATAATAACAGATGGGACATAACTCTAACTGCATAGGTGAAGTTTGGGAACCTCTGAAAACTGAAAATCCCTCAAAACTAAAACCACTTTTACATAGTGTACAATGATCAGGTTCTGATGGCTGACAAATCTGTATCCCAAGATCCACCTGAAAGGTAAGTTTTATGGTGATAAGTGCTTTCTTCTTTAAATGAAAGTCTGTCATCCACCAAAACTTTTAAATAACAAGGAAAGAAAAGATACATTAGGAAGGAAGATTCAGATTGCAAAGGGCCATAACTCTGTTTAAAGTAGACAGGAACATGTCCAAGATTTTGAAAAGATATATCTTCATACTAAATTTAGTTGAAATTTGATGAGAAAAGTGGACAGTAGACAATACAATTTTAGAGACTGTTACATTAACAAAGGGACACAACTCTGTCAAAAATGCTTTGAAAAAGTGCTTGTTACGACATTTTTCTTGTGTTACACCATCACATCAGGTCTGATTGAAATTCTAAAAGAAATTCCAACTATAGAGAACATGTTGATATCTGATTACCCATCTGCCTTCTCTCCTGCCTGCTAGTCCTTTGTGAAACCTATGGCCAAGTTGCAAACTGACCAATTATGAAAGTTATAATACAGTCAAATCTGTGTATATAACTACCCACTGCCAGGTGGATGAGCTCAAAGTGGTCATTTTGAATAGGTGTCCTGATCAAAAGGTAAATAAAGATTCATGTAAGCAATCTACTGCACTTGAACTTTATAGGTATCACTGCACTAATTCAGCCAATAAACTGTTATTGTAGCCAACCAAAGAAATTCATTATTATTCTCTGATTTTTCCAAGATCTGCTGACTTGTGAAGAATGTTACCTGTATTCATTTGAAAGCAGCATTAGTAACTAATAGAAAATAATATGTTTATTAAAATCAGTTCCTTGGCTACTTGCAAAGGATAACAAAGCAAACAAGTGGAAAGGAAAGGTCATCTGCAATAGACATTCTAGTAATTTCATACAAATATGTCTCCAGTGGTCTAAGTGGTAAGAGTGTACACCTCTGATATGGGTGGTCACGAATTCGAACCCAGGCTGAGTCATACCAAAGACTTATAAAAAATGGTACTAGCAGATGCTCTGCTTGGCACTCAGCATTGAGAGGTTAGCATTAGAACTTGTTGGCCTGGTGTCAGGATAATGTGACTGAGTGGGACATCATGCTGTATGTCTGTGGCATGATGCCCAAGTGCTAGACATCACTATAAACTGCCACACTGCAGACATTGTTGCAGTATGACTGGAAAATTGTTAAAGCTACATTAAAAATCCAAAACACACACACACACACACATGCACACGCACATGCACACACACACACACACACACAGAGCTATTACTTAAACACAATATAATCTAAGCTTAAGTTTTTAACAGTATATGTCAAGTCTAAGAAAGTGTCTCACATTGAGTATGATAGTCATGGTGCATCTGAACTTTCAACAATTGCACAAGATTTCATCAAAATCATAGAAAACTAAAGCAAACATATAAGGAATGTAGTTAGTGTATTGACACTTACACAGGTGGTCTTTAATGCAAATGCTCTCTGTATCAGTTGTGAAAGCAAATGCAACTGAAATGAAGGAGCAAATGAAACAATCTGGAATCTGAATTAAAAATAAAACCATTGCGAATGTTAAGCCACATTTTATAATTGCTGCACAGCTCTGAGGATAATAGTGTTTTCAACTTGTTTTTAAAAATTAGCTAAATCAGCTTTCATTAGTTCAAAGCAAAATTTCATATGCAAGAGTGTTTTTTTTTGTAATTTCTGAAAAAAATATCACTTGACTTCCTTGTAGTTCAGGATCCAAGTTTTGGCACCTGACCTGGACCTCTTGGCAAAATTATTCACTATGTTGGCTAATTGGATCAAGTCATCTTTCTTGTAGAACACTGTGTTAAAAGAAAAACATTGTGCCTCATATCCAATTACCTTTAGAAAAAAAGAAGACAGGTAATACAGGAACATAAACTACTCAAGATAAACAAAAACAGTTCTGGCGCCCAAACACCCCCAAACACCTGCAAATTACCATTCTTGCCCGTTTATCAGTCACATGGAGAACTATCCTATTATTTTCATGCAAAGATCATTGTTCACAGTCTTTAAATTTCTGGTTGTAGCAACCACAAAATCCACACGAATTGGTATACAGCAAATAATAGTGAATTCACTGACTCCATGTGTTTTTCTTTGTAATTGTGTGATTATTTCAATCAAGAATTTTCCATCATACTGGCATGACCTTAATTTTTGCCTTCTTTTCCAACACATGGGGCCAGTGGCAAAGAATATTTCTGCCCTCTTTTCCATCACACTGGGCCAGTGGCACGGCCAATATTTGCCCTCTTTTCCACCATACTGGGTCAGTGGTACAGTCTATTTGTGCATTCTTTTCCATCACACTGGGCCAGTGGCATGGCCAATATTTGCCCTCTTTTCCACCATACTGGGTCAGTGGTACAGTCTATTTGTGCATTCTTTTCCATCACACTGGGCCAGTGGCACGGCCAATATTTGCCCTCTTTTCCACCATACTGGGTCAGTGGTACAGTCTATTTGTACATTCTTTTCCATCACACTGGGCCATTGGCACAGCCAATTTCTGCCCTCATTTCCATCACACTGGGCCATTGGCACAGCCAATTTCTGCCCTCATTTCCATCACACTGGACCATTGGCACAGCCAATTTCTGCCCTCATTTCCATCATACTGGCCAGTGGGAGAGCCTATTTTTTCCCTCATTTCCATCATACTGGGCCAGTGGGAGAGCCTATTTTTTCCCTCATTTCCATCATACTGGGCCAGTGGGAGAGCCTATTTTTTCCCTCATTTCCATCATATTGGGCCAGTGGGAGAGCCTATTTTTTCCCTCATTTCCATCATACTGGGCCAGTGGGAGAGCCTATTTTTTCCCTCATTTCCATCATACTGGGCCTGTGGGAGAGCCTATTTTTTCTCTCTTTTGACTCTAGGTGTTGATTATCTTTCTTGAGTAAATTTTTTATATCTTTTCTATGCACAGTGCTCAAGCAAGAAATTTCAAACAGAGCTGTGGGTAAGAGCAGTACTCTTAAAGTTTGGATCAAATATTTCTTTTCGTATCAGAAATGAAATAGCCATGGGAGAATACAAAGAAATGACACCTTGAGAAAGAGACAAAACAGATGAGGGAGGGCACAGTGAGGGCAGCATATCGGGATGGGGAAGGATGTTGCCTATATATTAAGGTTGCATTGATATACTGTGATATGCCTTCATCAAAATGTTTTCGCAATACAATTTAAGCATAACATAATATCTTACTCATATTTATGCAGCATGAAAAAGAGTATCAAAACTTAGTTTCAAAATGGAAGCAATGGCGACAATTATAGAAAATTTAAACTACAAAATTCAATGTAGGTCACATTTGTGCTGGACACTTATAGATTACTTGTTGTTACAGTCATCAAATTTCACTAAATTTCTTAAAGACACTTGTAGGTTCTTTTCCAGTACAGAAAAACCTGCCTTGAAAGACCATTGCTATGTGAGACCAACAGTCCTGGAAGACCATATTCTCCATGCACAGATTTATTGATTATATAGTGGTATGACCTGTTATGAGAATCCACCTGTCTTGAGAGACCATAATATTTTGGCAGAAGGGGTGGTCTTTCAAGATTGGTTCTACTTTACACATTTTTCTATTATTAATGCATACCATTTTATTGTGATTTGTACTAGTGGAGGAATTTTATATAAATGTTTAAAAATATCATAATATTATCATGATACAACATGAAATATCACAATATATATGGTTGAAGGCGCAATTTTGCTGCCCCACTATATTTCTATTTAAATAGGTGGAACTGTATTGATACTGTGGGACCTGTGTATAAGCTAATTTAACTGGGTGACAAAGATCTGAAATAATGTATAGATCATTTTGTTGAATAGCTTAATATAAGCCAATAAGCACAGACCAATCTCTACTGTTGCCTACAGCAAGATAAGACATCTTTTTTTGAGAATCATTTAAATGTACAGTACTGACCCTGATCTAATAACACACAATGTAATACATGTTCCAACAGCAGACCAAGGTTAAAGTAGCCAAAAAAACCCACCTGTCAGATAAATGAGCAGATATGGTAGACTTCAAAACACAGCTATCCCTGTTCAAAACAGAGATGACTCACCACTAATTCAAGACTGAATTTTGAAACCACAATTGTCGCACAGATACTCCTTCAGATCCTCCATTGTGTACAAATAACCACAGGAACAGGAGGGTACACACTGCTATTGTCATCAGGTGTCATCTTCTATATCTACATTCATGATTTGGGATATCATATGCACCTTAAAGGTGGTTACTCTAATTAATGTTTCTTTCTTGATGGTTCAAATCCTGCCCACATCAGGCCAGGTTGTTTGCCATGCCTGACTGCCATGCCAGGTAGAGCAAGGCATTCCAATTGCCTAGGCACAAGATAACTGTTAATCAATCAATCAATAAATCAATCAAACAATCAATCAATCAATCAATCAATGTTTAGAGTGTGGTTTTCTTTTTATGAGTTATACAGGCTGCTTTAACATGAAAAACATCCTATGCAAATCTACCAGTATAAATGGTTTCAAAACAATATGGACTCCATTTGAGAAATTTGTGGAAAAAGAGGCATTAAGAACAATGTCGACCATGGTTGAGAAATCAGAAGAAAATGGCTCAGGTATGTAGAACAGGACCAATGAACCACCCTATGTGTCATAAGGGGTGAGTAATGGATGCAGAAACCATGGTGGCTCAGTGTTAACATGCTGAACATGGGACCAAATGGGTGGATGTTCAAATCCTACCACTGGAACTGCCTGGGTTGGCTACCATGGTGTGTCCTTGTGCAAGTCACTTTATTCCAATTGCCTTGGCACTAAACAACCTACAATAGTTTTGTTGCCATGCTATAAAACACCAAACCAAACCAAACCAAACTTTTGGTATTTTTATTTATAATTCATGTCTATGAAATCCAAATGTAGCTATTCTTGTTATTAATATAATATTTTTATTATTTAAATTATTATTGACCTTGATACTAAATTCTGTAAAACAGCCTCAGAAAATAATAATCTCCAACATTTTTATTTGAACCAATGACCACCAGCTTCAGATCTGTCTTGTCCAAGCCTCTAAACCAGTCAGCAAACAGTGGTTATATCTAAATGGGCAAAATTTGTGTTCTTAAAGTGCACATTTTATACTTCATTTTTTCGCTGCAATGCAGGTAATTTTTCAATATAACAATTTGCAATTCTGTCATCAAATAATTTAAATATGGAAGACCTCTATACCACTTTCTGTTTAAAAAGTTGAGATGAACTATTGTCAATATTTGTGTAGTAACAAGTCTGTCTGTAACAAGTTGACATTTTTTGTGTGTGGTTTTAACACATCATTAGCTATTTCAGGTAGACGAAATGGAAACTAAGTGCCTTTCCCAAGAATACCCCAAGTTAGCTTACATAAGTGAGTATTAAATCTGGGACTCTTGGGTTACCAATGCAACATCCTAAAAACTGAGCTAGCAGCTTGCTTTAAGTAGATAGATTAACCATGGATAACAGCAAGTCATGTCTCACTACATGAGGAAATACAAGTCTACAAGTCATGTCCAACTAAATGAGGAAAACCCATGCATTAGCAGCCCTTGACTTGTAAATGGGAAGCCATACTTCTTGAATGGTAGAAATGATGGACTTGCAATGCAATGGTTGTATGTTTGAATCCTGATCAAATAAACCCAGGTAAACCAACTGTTGTGTGTTTGGGAATGGCATTTTATACCTATTGCCTAATTGCTGTACAGCCTTTCATGTAATGATGTGCTAGAAAACACTGACCTGCAGATATTATTTAATTAATAATTAGTCAAATGAAGCCCACTGGATATTTGCTAAAACCATCCCTGCCAAATATGTGTGTTTAATTAATAATTAGTCAAATGAAGCCCACTGGATATTTGCTAAAACCATCCCTGCCAAATATGTGTGTTTAATATTGCACTGGTTTTAAAAATTGGGTAGCCGTGTCTTTTTTTTAAAAACATTACATATATTTAATGTGATTTTTGCAATTTTTCTTTTCCTTTTTAACCATGGGGGGAGAAAGTTCTATGGTTGGCAATAAGAAACATGAATGGTTGACTGACCAGAAACAAAAAGTTTTTTATTATGGCCTTAACTGAAGAGGAATGAGCTTTTGTTAACATTCTTGTATTAAAACTGCTGTACAGTATTTAGAAGACAGAAATGATGGAGGAAGGAAAAGAGAAATCATGACTTATACCATGGTCCATATGTGATTACAATATAACTTTAATTGTAAACTAAACAGAAATATACTTGATTTGATCTGTATGAGATATTTCCAGATTCTGAAACTTAAAAATTCACATAGGTAAAATGAGAATATATTATGGGATATTACAAAACTTAGGGAGCCAAGTCTTGGGTTAAAATAAGATATTATTAAAGGGGCATGTACTACTTAACCGGGATACTCCTCCCACCACCCAATGATAATATATATTATTTACACTTTCAATCTGAACAGGTGTCGAGTTGGGAAATAACTATTCATTCTAGGATCACATGTTTAGAAAACATTGCTTTCCCATTTTTAAATGTCCTGCAAGTTGATAAACACATAACATGCTAAACTGATTCTCAAATGTAGCAGCAGTGCAG
The DNA here is from genome assembly GCA_016617855.1 of Megalonaias nervosa. NCBI lineage: Eukaryota > Metazoa > Mollusca > Bivalvia > Unionida > Unionidae > Megalonaias > Megalonaias nervosa. The sequence goes on along the minus strand of JAECUM010093012.1, from coordinate 165,463 downwards.
TAAACCAGGAATCAACATGACATTTTATCCATGTGTCATACAGACCAGTCTATATTTGGGGGTGGAGGGTTGGGGACAGGTGTGTGTGGAGGGGCTGACAATTGTTAGTTTGAAGCTGTAAAAACTTAAAAGATAGATCTTTTTCTCTCCAATAAATAAGATGGAATATTGCTGACACTTGAAACAAATATATTTCTTCAAGAAACTTGAACAAAAATCCAAGCCTCTCACATCTCTACTCTTCCCATTCCAATAAAATAGTGACTATGATCTTGAGCACACTGATTTCAAAGGAAAAACATCTACCAATCAAATTGCAAAAGCACAATCTCAATAATATGAACTTTTCACTTTTTCAAGTCAATGGATGCATAGTATTATTTAGATAGTTTGTTAGTGACCATATGAGATTTATGGGGACTGTGTGCATTTTGTACTGGACAAAGTTCCTGTGTTGAGTCCAGAACGGATTTCACACTGACCTCATAAATCTCACGTATAGTCATTAACAAACCATGTAACGAATTTATCCTGCAGAAATCTAGAAACAGACAAATCCCAGCATCTCTGCTAAATAAGCCTCATCAAAAGTTTCAAAGCCAATAAAGTGTTTCTTTTTGGCAAGATATTCATGCGAGGCATTTGCATCATGATTACTGGATTTTTAATAGCACTGTCAGAAATTAGTTTTTTTTTTACTTTTGTCAGCAATTTCAGTCACAAAATAAGATCTCCAGAGCATTTGGATAACAGTGTAAAGAATGAAAGGGAGATAAGTCGATTTGCCAAAGTCTAATATGGCTGATGTATGCTGGGTATGAGCCGATGAAGACAATATACAGGATTTATAGTCTCCATGTGACTTTGCTTATCCAATGGTATTCAAAAGAATTTATATGAGGTGGGATAACCTGGTTTATGGAGGGGATATAGGGAGGGAAGAACTTGAGACTAACTTAGGATAAATAGAATGGAATAATTGTTTATGTAACTTGGTAACTTGATGAAAAATTTGTATTTGTTTTATCAGATTGCTGGACTTTTCTGATGTGTTTTTTTTTTTTTACTAAGTTTTGATGCAATCATTGTCAAGAAAAATTTTTCTGCCATTAATCCACACATAACAAATCCTGCTGAACAAACATAAAACTTGTATATTCTTAACTTATTACATGATTATGCACCTTAATTCTCTTCATTTATCAACGGGGGCCCTGAGTGGCCGAGTGGTCTAAAGCGCTGACTGTTATGGATCACTGCCATCTCACCTCTGTCTGCGTGAGTTCGAGTCCAGGCTCGGCTACCGTGGGTACGTGAGAAAGCCTGCCAGTAGCTTCTCGTGGGTTGGTGGTTCTTCCCGGGATTTTCCAAGGTTCTTCCTCCACCATTAATACTGGCCGCCATGTATAGCCTATCTTGTGCTGAAAAATGGCGTTAAACCTGATAACAATAACAACAACAACAACAACAACAACATCATTTCTCAACAAGTTTACTTGTCTTCCTTTCCCCAAATTTTCATTTTTTGAGAATCTGATCCATAAAGTTTCAAGTGGCAGGGATGTATTCACAGGATGGGAGGAATTAAATTAAAATGAAAGCGCTATTCACTGATCATGTACACCTGGCTTTGTCATTTCGAAAAAGGGATAATAAAATATAAGTCATCTTCAAGGTCCCAAAACACTTGACCTGGGCCCCAACAGGTAAGACCAAAACAAGCCAATCCAGCTACTTAATTTAATCTGTGAAGCATCCAAGAGGGCCCATCAATCTCTGTCCCTGACAAGAGCAATCAGCATGCATTATTGAAGCTTTAGATAATGGTTTGGACCGAGGTTCATGTATCCTAAGCCTGTGATAACATCTACTGTAAACCCTCTACAAGACTGAACAAGCAACTTCACTGACAGGACTGGGGACCCATCTACTGTACACCCTCTACAAGACTGAACAAGCAATTTCACTGACAGGACTGGGGCCCCATCTACTGTAAACTCTCTACCAGACTGAACAAGCAACTTCATTTCCAAAAGAAACTTTCCTAATATTGGTACCACATTTATTTTCAGTGAAAACTGTAAAGATTTCAATGTTATGTCATTGTGAAACTTAAATTTTGGAGAAAAATACACGAACTTGAAACTGTCTGTCTTTATGTAAGGTTTCAAGAGTTCTGAAGATATTTTTCCAGATTATTTTTATAAAAGATAGATTATTTTTACTTGTTTCATAAAATTGATCTGAAATGAGCACACAAGAAAGATTCTATTTATCAAATGATGAAAAATACTTATTTTATTTTACCAAATCATATAACAGTGAAGTGTAATGTCTTGAAATACATTTAGATGACTCTGTTATTATGCCTTTCATTTTTATTACATTATGATGTCATTTGTGATGTCATGAGGTGTTATTACATGTATTACATGTATAAAAATTATTACAAGTCGAGTCCAACTGTAAACTGCACAGACCCAGATCTGATCTTGCATAAAATGTGTTGGTAGATCTGGGTCTGTGTGGCTTGTTATGAGTAATCAGTAGAAACATACAAACTTGCTTATGAGTTCAACTGCAAACTGCACAGACCCAGAGCTGATCTTGCATAAAATGTGCTGGTAGATCTGGGTCTATGTGGTTTGCTATGAGTAATCAGTAGAAACATATATACTTGCTTATAAGATGAGTCTAACTGCAAATTGCACAGACTCAGATCTGCCATCGCATAATGTGCTGGCAGATCTGGATCTGTGAAGTTTGTTAGGAGTATCAGAGGAACAAACAACACAGACCTAGGTCTGCCAGTGCATTATGCAACAGTATATCGGGGTGTATGTTGCTTGCAGCTGGACTCAACTTATAAGTTATACAGTATATTAAAATGACCTTACTGACTGCATGAAATAATGGTTAAAAAAAAGAACTTAAAAAAGCAATAAAGAACAATTTTTGTCTATAATCTCCATGTTCCCCATTTTGGTGGAGGTGTCACAAAATCTCATATCTGTTGCAAATCTGTAAAAAAAAAAAAATCCCACAAAATCTCTCCTTTTCCAGAAAAATCCATGGTTTCTTGATATGCATTGGTGTACAAGGATCTGGGTGTCCAGTGTTCATTACTTGTCTAATCTTAAGTTTAGATCATACAATAAAAACACACAAAGAAAGTTCAAGGTTTCTAATGTACACCGTTGATTCCTATCTTATAAACTGTTGGTACCCTTAGGTCATAAGAATTGTTTGGTAGTGTTCTGTCACTATCTGTCTGTCTTTGGGGTCTGAAAAGAATTTTAACATTTTAGGGGGAGTTTATGTTAGGAAGGGTAATGTAAGCACAAATGGTGCTATCCTGCTGAGTTTCTGACTCTTGAGGCAAATCCCCCTCTTGTAAACTGAATATATTTCTTTTCTGATTTTCACATCCTAAAAGTACAGAAGATCATAGAAAGATAATAGAATCATGAATACTTAAGAAAAATCCAGAAAGTTTGAGGAAATAACACCTCAAACTTTTGACTATTAATGTCACCCCCATCAAAAAAAGTAATATAAACTCAAATGTTCAAGAAAAATCTAAAAATTTCCAGATTCAACCCCCCAATGTATTCAGATTTTTTCAAATTTCGTGTTTGTATTATTATTTTTTTGAGATGTTCACAGGCTTCCATTTAAAAACACTAGATAAAGAATAAAGCTCACACAGAGTTTTGAAAAGTAACCCAGTCTAATCAGGTCCTTTTACGTGTGCTGTGAGAGTCACGGCACATGATGCCAGCAATGGCGTAAAAATGAGCACAGTATTGCAAATCAAATATTATTTCTTCATTATAAATGGCATCAAAATTAAAGCAGGTAAATCAAGTGTCATTTGTAGATAACTTGAATCCAACTGCAAACAACATAGATCCTTATCTGCCAGCATACCATGCAGCATAAAACCTTCCTAACCCAGTCAGTGTTGGGAAAAAAGATTTGGCCATTCTATGAGCCATCCAATATAAAATGGTTTGATTAGTGTTATAAAGGCATTTAAAATGAGACTAAAATATCTAATCAGTCTACAGAGGAAGCTGGGTGAAAAATGTTCCAGTGAACTGAGTGAAGGATTTTTGATAAAATATTTATTTTTAAGTTTTAGCTATTTAAGTATACTGATAAATTTTTCAAAAGTACTAGACATAATATTTCAGACCCCTTGCCATTTAAAATTTTGTGGGAGTTCCCTTTATGACATCAGAAGTCACTTTCGCACACTTGAGAGGATGTCGATTCATTGACCACTGCTATGTATAATTTTAAAAAAAATATGGTGTAATTTAGGATCAATAGAATTGCAAGCAGCACCTAAAAATCTTGATAAATTTAATAAAATTTTACTTTTAATAGTTCTATGTCACTAGCAAATAATTTCTTAAACAAGATGGCCTGGATCTGCATGCTTGAGTCCATAATCAAAGGCACTGCTTTATAACATGTAACCTTGATCCCATTGTCAAAAGGTTGTTGTTACTGTTTTCGGTTTAATGCCATTTCTCTGTGCAATAGAGGCTATAGATGGCGGTCACTATAACTGGTAGTGGAAGAACCTGGGAAAACTCCATTAACATCCACTGACCCGCAGGAAGCTACTGGCAGCTTTCTCACATGCACACATTTGCTGAGCTCGAGACTTGAACCCATGCTGACAGAGGTGAGATGGTATTGATTGGTAAAGGTGAACACTTTAGACTACTTGGTCACCCGTGGCCCTGTCAATAGGTTGAGCAAGAATCTCATAGAATGAATTGTCTTGGAGTCACGTTAATTCATCCAAACTATGAAGAAAATCCATCAAGAGGTTAAGAAATATAATCAAGTACAAAAATTTGACCAAACTTATACAGAAATTTTCTATGATTGTGACCTTGACCCCAAGGCTAAAGCAGTGAAGAAGTGTGACATGTTTTAGCTTTATAATGATTTATCTGAAGTATGAAGAAAATCCATCAAGAGTTTTAAGAAATATAATTATGAGATAACTGTAACCTAAGCACTGATGCGAACTTTCTGTAACTGTGAACATAACATGGATGCTGCAGAATGAATCATCTTAGCTGCAAGATGAGCCATCCCATTTATGAGCATCATCAAGGGGTTTAGGAAATACTGACAAATAGAATTTTTTTGTGTGCCAAATCCTTAAATTTTCTATAACTGTGACCTTGACTCCAAACTAAATGGTCAAGCAGGCATGTTGTAGAATAAACTGAAGTAACTTCATAATGATTCATGCCCTGTATGATGACAATCTACCAAAGGATTTAGGGAATATATGCAAATATAAACGTTTAAAAAAAAACTTTACAAAGTGTCGATGCTGCTGCCCAATGCTGCTGGATAATAGAGATACTGTCTCACTTCCCACTGACATCTGCTCAACAAAGATAAGATACATCTACATCCCCTACAACGCATCTAGGCCATTGAAAAGTTGATTGTTAAGTATTGTTTATTCTCCAGTTTTAACACATAAAACTGTTACTACATCTGAATGATAACTTACTCCACCAGAAAACTAACTGACTTAAAGACTTAACTTAAAAAAAAAAAGCGAGGCCAATCATTTGGTGTTGAGATATTCCTTAAAATTATTCATATAAATACCTTTATGTAAAGCAACTTATTTTTTGTGTGCGAGTTCCGAGTGCACAATCTCACTAGCGCTAACAAGGAGCTGCATTTCAAATCAAATAAATCTACTACCCTTCTCAAAACTCTGTATATAAGTAAAGACATGAGAATGAATAATTTATTTTCATTTATACGTAATTTTTTTCCAAATTTGTTTCAACATAGAGATACTTTTCAGGTAACTCCTCACCCCATCAGGCAAAATATTCCATTAATAAAAACTGCCTAAAATAGCTCCCCATGTAATTGCCTGTAATAAAAAAAATCGTAAGGCAAACACCTTATCTGTGAGATCCAATTTTATTTATGGCTCCGAAGTTTGATAACATCAAAATAATTGTAAAATAAGTGCATCAGACCTGACCTTTAACTATCACTCTTATACTTTGCCTACACTTTCCTAGGCCCCAAGTGATGGCTGGACTATGCCCATTACCATAAATATGCCAATATATGCCCATTACTACAAATAGGCCAATACAATACCATATCACCACAATTTTCAGAACCTACATAAAGACGTATATTTTTAAATGTTTATTGTTTCTAGTTACAGAAAAATTCAAAGAAAAAAAAATATCTATGTACAATTTCTCCAACCAGCCACTCTTTTAACCAAGAGCAACTTTCAGTGCAAAATAATCATTAGAATACACAAACATTTTTGTATACTTTAAATAAACAGTGGAAAACCATACTGCTTTAGGCTGTTTAAACCCTAATCATAGAAATGCAGCTGCTCATCCCGTTTTATTGTATACAATGAAACCTATTGTAAAAGAAAAGGATATGATCCATTCCTTTGATGTCAGAGAAAGGTAGCAACAGTGATATCCTGTTTTGATTTTTCTGCAGGGACCTGATGCCTATCACTGCTAGCCTGTCAGTTTTAATCTTCTCCCAGACTTAACTGTATTATAACATTTCAATCCAACCAGGTGATACCATGCACAGTTTAATGGATTATGCAAGATTATTGACAATCAATCTCAAGGGACTCTCATATTTGCAAGGATACTATCCGAGTTTGTGAAAATAGTGTTTGAAGTCCACAGTATTTTATATATCTTAAAACAAACAACTTTGTTTTCTTTCCAGTATAAAATCAAACAATACCATTTATTTGAAACATGAAGATGTAATAGTATTTCTAGCCAAAACCATTTTTGCTTGTGCATGTCTATGCCAGGTCATTACAATTGGTGCTTCTTCCTTTGTTTGCAAAGCATACAGCTTATAAGCAAGGACAATATGAAGATGAGCATAGAAAAAAAAAATGTATTAAGATTCTGTATTTGTGCTTAATGACATACCATATATACTTGCTTGTAAGTTGAGTCAAACTTCAAACAAGAAAGATCATGTATCATATTGCAAGTAAGATCCTAATCTGCCATAGATTAACATGCCTGCAGATCACGGTCTGTGTTGTTTGTTCTACTGATTACTCCTATCAAACTGTACAGACCCAGATCTGCAGGTACATCATGTGATGGCACATCTGAGTCTGTGCAGTTTGTAGTTGGACTTGTGAGTATAAACGGTATGCTGATTTTTGTCCAACAGAGTTACCATATATACTTGTTTATAAGTTGAGTTCAACTGCAAACAACACAGACCCTGATCTGGTGTCACACTATGCATTTTCAGATAAGGGTTTATGTTGTTTGTTTTACTGATTACTCCTAACAAACTGCATGTGAAGTCTTTATTTTGACTCTTATTACAAGTAAATATTGTGACATAGGAAGGTACGAGTGTCTGCCTGTACATGTCTTTGATAGGGATGTGAATTGTCACATTATAGTGTCACGCAACACAATGATATACTCTGAATTCACTACCCCGCCCATGCCCAGGTCCTGGAATTGAATCTGCTTTATAAATACAAAGTATATTTTGGGCTTGACAGAAAAAGGCAAAGGTTGCTTTGATTGATATCAAATATTCCCTATAGATTTGCCCTGTTTCAATTAGATTCACCTTCCCTGAATAAAGGTGACCATATTCACTTGCATTAACCATCCATATGACTGTATAGCAGAGTTCTGGAGACAAATAAACTTGTATGGAATCTATTTTTGCTTCTTTTTGTTCTTACAGGACAATGATTCCTAAGATGACAGGCACTGGTTCCAAGGGGAGTAAATATGAATTATTAAGACTTCATATGAATCGTGTAATTTCCAAACATTTGACTCTTGTTTTATCCAACTTACCTTCAGGTCTGGCCTTAGGTTTGGGAAGACCTGCATCCACCATTAGATCAAATGCAAATAAGACATTGTGAACCTGTAAACAGAAAATTATCTTCTTAAATAAGGGGGTATTTGATGTGGAAATGCAGGATATTGAAAAATATTGTAAAAACAGAAATATCTGAGGAGGATTTAATTTCATTTTGTTTTTCTGGTGGATGAAAACAAGAAAACCAATCCATCATGAAAGCAATTTCATCACACAAAATCATCAATTTAATCTCAAAAATGAAACACGATTCACACAAACATTTCTGATTTTACACTGAAGCAACATGGCAAGTATAAAATGATATACAGGTACTTTCTTAATTTTATTACCTGCATAATACAGGCTGGACTCTGCAGTCACTGCATTAAACCCTGTACACAGATGTATACAATTTATAATAAAATCTCCATGCCTGTTAAAAATAAAAACAAATCCATAAGCTGTGTCACTCAGTTTTATTAAAATGAAATTAAGACAACAAAATGGCAATAATGAATTGAAAAGCAAAGAATGTATAACAATCTTCATCGCATTTGCATTACCGTGTGTACTCGCTTATGAGTCCAACTGCAAACTATGCAAACCCAGATCTTCCGGTGCACAATGCACTGGCAGATCTGGGTCTATACAGTTTGTTAGGAGTAATCAGTAGAACAAAGAACACAGACCCTGATCTGCAGGTGTATTATGCTCTGGCATTTTAGAATAATTGCTGTTTGCAGTTTGACTCAACTTTTGAGCAATTATATATGGTAAGTTAATTATAGGGAGCCATGGTACCTCAGTTGCTAGAGTGTTGGACTTGTAATTCAAGGGTCATGCGTTCAGTACCTGCCCAGGTAAGCTGCCTCATCAGTGTGCCCTTGCAAAAGGCACTTAGCTACCATTTTCTCAGCATGATATAGTCAAAATTGTCTTAAAAATGCCATTAAAGAACAGGCAACCAGAAGCATTGTATTAAATAGGAATACAAAATCTTGCACACGTGAAAAGTAAATATCAAAATTATTATGCAGTACATTTTGATTAAAAGCAGTTTGTTCAATTGTGAAACATTATTCTCCCCACAAACCTTGCCAGAAATAATACTCAACTGAGCATTCCTTAAGCACCAGTAGCCTGGTAATTTATCGGCCTTATTCTTCCTGAGCAACTGGTCACTTTTTGCAGTTCCCTGTATGCTACCATTGCTGTCCTCTGTACCCCCCATTGGGTGAACATCCCCAAAACTTCTGTGTTACTTTAAAATCTTCATCTGTTACTCCAATTTTGTGGAATGCCCCGCTCTCATATGGCATTCTTTTGAAAGGACTGAAGCTCTACTGGGAGAAAGAATTTCCAGAAATTCGAGATAAGACCATGTCTTCCTTTTAACTGCTGAAAGTTGAAACCTTCTCCAATATTCCTCAGCAATAACAAGATGGTACACATATTGGGTGTCAGGTTGGCACCGTTTTCATCTAGGACAAAGTAAAAATCATCAGAAGTCTTTTGGTGAAAACACCATCTCATAATGATCCAGTCTTGGGGAGTAAGTGACACATTTTTAAGACAGTTGTTGTGGCAGCCATCTTGGATGTACTAGTGGCAAAACATTTTCATTTAGAACTTTGTGGAAAAACCCCTGGAGAGGATTAGACTACACAATTTTCAAGATATGACTTTCTGTTTAGGAGTAGCAATAAGATTTTCAAACTGGCAGCTGTTCTGGCCATACTGGACATCACATTGCTGTTCTGGCCATATTGGACATCACAACAGTACCATTTTAAGACCAAATGAACATTATATTTATTCTTCTGGTGAAAACCCCATGTCAATATGACATTCTGTTCAAGAAGAGGTGTAATAACAAGATTTACAAGATGGCTGCCATGGTGGCTGTATTTCTGTTATGACCAACTAAACATCATAACAAGTCCATTCGTGAAAACTCCATGTCAATATGACCATCCATTCAGGAGAAGTAGTGATAGCAAGAGTTTCAAGATGACTGCCATGGTGGCCATATTGGATGTCAGATCAGCAACATAATATTTGTAGTGATTAACAATTTCCCTGAATGGGTTCATCCCAAAGTTACTGCAGAGGTTGAATTTTTTAATCTGGAGCAATGTGAAAATAATTAAAGAAAAATATAGAGATACAAAGATTTATAATGACTGCAGATTTAATATACAAATATATGTATGTGACAACTATTAAAATTGTTTATTGAGAAGAAAAAAGCTGACAGATGGAAGATATGGCAGGTGGTAGATGGTGGATGGGCAGATGAAAAAAGGGGAAAAGATGGATAGGATAAACAGAGTTATTACTGATTGAATATTTAATATACAGATAATGTGCATATTAAAACATCTGAAAGTTTTACAAAAATCATGGAGAATAAATGGACCAATAGATAGAGAAATGGTGGGTGGGTAGATGGATGGATGGAAGAGAGGGAAGATGGTAGGACAGAAAGGATAAACAGGCACATAGTGAGATAGTGAGATGACTAAATTTTAAGAAATGTAAAATTTTTACTGTAGGTGGATGGCATGAAGAAATTAAGGGTGGGAACATCTAAGATGGAGTAGAGGGTGGATAGAAATGCATATGGATAGATGAGATAAAATTTAAGTGAAAGACAAGCCAACAGGTAGACATACATTTTCAGCTTGCAATAAAGAATAAAAATACCCATCTGGGTTGTACTGGTTTTATTTTCATGCTGAATATTAACATGGTGAGAGTTAAAAATACTTTTCTGCACTCTTTGTAATGTTATTTAAGGCATATTCATTCCATTGTGTGCACTGTCACAGTCTTAAAGACTTTTGTGAAAAGCTGTGTAATCTAAGGGGTAAAATCTTTGGTTTTGTTATACACCTGATTGACAGTAATGCCAAGGACTGATATTTTTGGACTGTGAAGTAAGTGGGCCAATTGACTATTAAGTGTTGGCAGACCACATCTTTTTTTAACACCATTGGATGTCTGTTGTCAAAATCCATTGTGTTGGTGACAAACTACTAGTCATATGTCTCCTGAGACAGTTTATAATGAACAGAGACCAGTTCTTCTAAATAAGCTATCTTTACTTATTTCTCAAGGCAAATCAAGATAACATTGTCTTTCCTCCATAAAAAATACATTAAAATTGTCTCTTCTTTGAAATGGTCACAGTCAATTTGTGAATGTTAAAGGAAAATAGGCTTTGCACTTTTGTTTTATTTATTGCGGATACAATGTAAACCCTATCACTATTATATCCAGGGGGTAAAAAGATAAAGGAAGCTTAAAAATAAACTGACTGATTCATACAAGTACAGGTAATTCTGGAAAGCAAAATATTAGACGTATTGTTATGTCCTTATCTAATGAAGTGTCAAATAAGCATTTGATCCTATTTTGTACACCCTCCCCTCCATTTTCTCCCACTTCCCACTCCCACCATTTCCATTGACAAGATTTTATTGATAAACTTTCAATTAAACTGCCACTAGGAAGTAGTGACCCAGACAGCAAATTTAACAGCAATCCATCTCCCTGTGACAGATAAACATACATGTACAAAAAAAAAATTACCAAAGGAAAAGAAAAAGCACAGGGCTTGAGTTTGGGACAAAAATTATTTACAGAAACAATAGCTTGTTAACTTCTTGATCTATGTTGTTATTAACAGGTCTCTAAATGGGTACAATTTACAAACTTTGTTAAAAAGAATTCATTGTAAGAAAACTGAATTTCAGTGCAAAGAAAAATAAAATTCAAAGTAGGTACATGATTGCTCACCTGGCTGACATTTTAATGGTCAAATGCAAGAGCAGTTGACCAAGAAATCTGCATCAGTAGGATGATTTCTGTTGAAATTTCTTTTAACACCACTGACTGCATATATTATAAAAACAATACATTAAATTTGTGCCTCTTCATCCATATTTGATGGCAAATCAGTATCTAGTATAGAAAGGCCTTATGCATGGTTGCTTTCTGTCAAATTTTGTCAAATTCTGTTCTGCATTTAATTAAAGTTGTGTAAATGTTTTTCTATTATTAGTAATGCAGCCTTATTTGGCCGTGGACCAGCATCATTTACCTTCAAAACAGGATGACTAGTCAAATTTGGTCAAATTCTATTAAGTGGATTTTGAGAAGAAATTAAAAGACTTTCTTTCTATTTTAGTTGATGGTTGATTGAAGATTTTATGGCACACCAGCACTGTAAAGCTATACAGCACCAGAAAAAGGTTATATGACAAAATTTTACCAACATGCAATAAAAGTGAAAAAAAAACCAACCATCAGATGGTGAGAATAATATATGGAGGTTCCTGATGAAAGGGGGATGTAAATAGTGTGTACAAAGGGTAATCAGATAATAAAACATAGTTTAGGTGATTAACAGTAAATGTTTTGGTTAAAAATACTCAAAAGAAATAGGGTTGCATGCAAGCTGTATTTCAGAATAAATGTTACTTTCCTTTAAGAAAATTAAGATACAAGACACTTTTACTGTATCACCTTTTTTAGCCAGCTGTGTAAATTCTAATGTAGTTCTTAAATTCGAAGAGAAGTTACTTATAAGATTTATGAAAAATGGAAGGATTTGTCTTGAATTTTTTCCATCCTGCAGCCATTAACGGTGGGCATATTTGATGGTGAATAGGTATCAACTGTACAAAACTAATTTAAACAGCTTTAATGCTGGGGTGTTTATAGACAATTTTTTAAAAAATTTTTGTTTCAGTGGATTTTGAAAAGTATTTAAAAAGTTTTTCCTTTCCAGTAACTCTGCCCTTTTTGCAGATTGCCACTATTTGTCCACATATGCCATTTCTTTAGGTCTGGTTGTTTCATTGAATTTGTGCAAAATCTGTACAGTTTGGTTTGGTGTGGCACGACACAGTAGCACAAGTAGGTAACTTAGTTCCAAGATAATATGAGTTAAGTGCCTTGCCCAAGGACACCACGGTAACTGACCCAGGCTGATACGATTGTAGGATCTGAACCCATATCCATTCAGTTACAAACCTGGCGGTAGGATTTGAACCAATACCCGTTTCAATTGCAAACCTCATAGACAAGCCACTACACCTCCTAATTTTTTAAAATCAGAATTTATTAAAAATTTTTTCTTCTATATTTAGTAATATACCATATCTGATCAGCATCATTATTTTAAAATTTAAAAGCCTTCAGGTCAGGATACTGCTACCTGTCAAATTTGGTCAAATTCTTGTTAGTGGTTTTTGTGAAGAAAAATAATGTTTATTTCTAATTTTAGTAATGGTGGATGTACTTTGTGACAGATCAGCATAATTTGTGAAACTTAATGACAGGACCCTTTCTGTCAAATGTTGTCAAATCCTGTTGAGTGGATTTTCAGAATTCACTAAATTTTACGGGTTTCTCTATTCTTTTTTGCAATGGCATTACATGTATTTGTACAAACTTGAAAGCCCTTCATATTTTCTGTCAAGTTTGATTGAAACTGGTCAAATAATTTTTCAGAAAAAGTTGAACTGTTGGTGAATGCTGAATGACAGTACTATGCTATAAGCTCATAAGCAGCTTTCAAATCTAAATCCAGGCAAATCAACAGGTCCACATAAAAACCTTGCATCCTGTATTGTTCACCATAGCCCCCAGAGTCCCAAAAGATTCAAAAGATGCCTTTGACACCCATTTCTATACAAAAAAGTCCATAAATCAAATCAGAAAATTACCAACCAATTTAACTCTGACATCCTGTACAATCCTGGAACAGGTTCTAGTGACTAATGCTAAGCTATAATCAGAAGCATCTCCTTAAAACCCACAGATATCCCTTGTTATAGAACATGTCTTTGACAATGATAATATGAGCTTATTTATCTGAATCTCATGACCCAAATAGTGCAGATTTTAATGCTTCCAGTGGATCAGCCAGACTGTCAACCCTAGTGTGTCCTTGAGCAAGACACTTTATTCCAACTGCCTTAGCTATTTGTGTTTTTGTGCTGTAAAACACCAAATCAAATCAAACCAACCCAACCCAACCAAACCATTATTTACTAAATTGGTTCAATTCAGTCTCTATGGTGGTAACAAGCTTTGCCAATCAAATACAAGATAACCTCATTATTATATATAGTTCTTGCTCCTAATTAAAAGTATCAAATATCTTGAGTATTTGTTAGCAAAGTTTAATTAAAATGACCAGAAATAAAGCAGCTAGAGTGATGACAAGATCAGCCATGAAATGCAATGCCACATCATTAATATGCAAGAATTTCATCATAATATCAATGATTTGAAAACTGGCACAATCTTAAACAAGTACACAAGCAAATACATATGAAGCTTGACAACAACAGAGACAACCAAGTACGTACTTATAGGTCATAAAAATCACCATTAAGTCTGTGTAAAATTAGACATTAAGTCTGTGTAAAACTAGACATTAAGTCTGTGTAAAATTAGACACAAGTTAAAATAAAAGATAGTGATTTATAAAGTAGATTTGGAAGTCAAGATCATCTAAGCCCCACCCCCCACTCCATTTGTTTTCTGATGAGTGTGTGAAGAAAAAAAGGGAAGGTTAAACTAAAATGTCTTTTATTATTATGTTTTTTAAATACAGCTCATGTTCATGTCAGTTTCAGATCTAAAGTTGCTGATTCAAAGGTGAAGAATGGGACATGGTCATTAAATTTTTTGTTTTGTTTAGGTGATAAAATGTTAATGGGTTGGAGCAATTAAAATAGGGAAGGTCAGGTTACTGGAAAGGCATATTTAATTTTGGTGGTGGGGTAAGTAGGAATGCAGGTAATGAAGGTAAAACAAGTTCTGTACAACAGTATGTTAGCCCATGAAAATGTTTCATGATGTGCAGACAAAATAAATATATCTCACTCAACTTTCCAAAGATAGGTTCCATGTGTTTCTGTGCTGTAAAACAACAAATCAAACCAAACCAACCAAACCAAACCAAAAAATTCTGGTTGATAAAGGAGGGAAACCATATCATAATTACCATTAACTGGAGATAGACAGTGTCAATAGATAAGGAACAAGTCTCATTCTGACTTGGCTTTGTGGCATGGGCAAGTAGAAACAGCCTGGAGAGTGAGATTCTGAAAGGAAGCCTCACTCAATGGTTCATAGGAGGTTTTGGTTAAAGACCATAAAACACAAGAAAGATTCCATCTAGGCATGACAGAGCATGAGACAGGTCTCTGTAGCTCAAAATACTTAAGATCAGCAAGGTGGGAGTCCTAGCCAATTACCATGCCTTGAGAGAATTTAAGTGTATTTGAAATGCCAGCCCTTGATAGTGGATACAGAGCATCTTTTGTTCTAAAGAGAACAAAAGGAAGCAGCAACAGAAGTTACAGAGAGACAGCTAAGATCAACACATTTCCTACTGCACCAATCACAGAAGATTCTATACTTGACATCATGGACCTTGGATGTTGAAGCTCCCCTGGCCTTAATGATGCAACTGCAACACAGCCAGCAATTTGTTCTGACCAAGAGATCATTTGAGATGGGCCATCCATGAAAGTGGAGAATTTGTGGGCTGCTGTAGAGGAAAACACCTGGGTCAAGTGATCAACAGTTGTATCTTTGAACCATAAGTGCTGAGGCCACAGAGGGGCTATGAGAATGATCTGAGCAGTGGAAGTTCTGACTTTGTGCAGAACTTGATGAATCAGTTGGAAGGGTAGAAAGGCAAAAGCGAACAGCCGATCCCACTGGAGACTGAATGAATCCACTGCCCATGCTCATTGAGCCAGGACAGGAGAAACATAAAATGGAAGTCTGTTGTTCAGCTTGGTTGCAAATATATCCACTAGGGACCTTCCCCACAGCGAGAACAGAGTGGTGAGTCCATTCTGTGATGATGGCTCCCTTAGTTCTGGAGAGACTGTCTGCCAAAATGTTCTTCTTGCCTGGAAAATGCTGAACTCTGAAGTGTTATGTTCTCTTATGTGGCCCAGCGCAGGAGGTTCCAGACTTCCACACAAAGAGAAGGTGCATGTGTGCCTCCTTGACGTTGGAGATAAGCTACATTGGACGTGATGTTGGAGGAGACCATGACACATAGATCCCTCTGTTGATGCGCCCTTGCAATGCTAGGTATACAGCCTTCATTTCTAGGTTGTTTATGTGGAGGGATGATTTGGACAGGGTCCAAAGTTCCTGTAGAATTGTGCGCTCAGCTACTAAATGAGAGCCCCAAACTAGAATCTGACACATCAGCGAACAGATATTAGTGGGGTTCGGGTGCATGCATTGGGACTCCAGCCATGAATCTGTCCAATTCATCCACCACTGCAAATGGTGATGAAATGCCAGTCCTAGAAAGATCAGTGTTAATAGTGAATCTCTGTGAGCTTTCCACCTTGCGAGATGGAGGAACTGTAGAGGTCGCATATGATGATGTCCTAACAGAACCAAGTTGGCAGCAGTGTTCAAGGTTCTCGGATGGGACAGGTACAGTCGAGCAGACCAAGAAGTTTTTTGCTTGCATTGTCTCTAACAGAGCCAGGATTCGATCTATCTGATCCATTGGAACATGGATTAAGTTCTGGTTTGTGAGGAAATTCATCCCCACATAAATGAAGTCTTGCAATGGAGTGAGTTCTGATTTGTTGAGGTTGGGAAAAAGGCCCAATCGAGTAACCACAGACCAACATTGGTACAGATCATGATGACAGGACTGGATTTGAACATTGTGGATCAGCCAGTCATCAAAATACTGGAGAACTGGTATTCCCAGTAACCGGCAGTATCCCGCCACTATTCCTGTGTGTGTGTGTGTGTTGGGGGGCAGGAACGTGGACGTGAGACGTGTGTGTGCCCCTCTGTTAATTGATTCGGCGATCGTTATCTAGAGGATGACCTCCCTTGATGTTATTGTCCAGTGTGAATAGATAGATAGAACACTGACAGAGAACTAAGCAAGACTATTGAGAAGAAATAAACAAATACGAGCCCCCTTAAACAATAAAATAAAATAAATTTAATTAATTAATACATAAACTAATATTGCAATTACAATCCAACTGATTTACATTAATGGAATTTAATAGCAGTGTTCAATTTATGGATTCGTTCATCATAGTAACAAGTGGTGAAAAGAGTACAATGTCCATGTCTGAATTGCATCACCTGGCATTGTTCTCTCTTGACTTTGTGTATTCCACGTCTAGCGTGTATGCTTGGTTCTTCCTCTGACCCTCCTATTCTGAACTCTCTATTTGCGGACTTCCCTCTTGGACTGTCCTCATCAGGTTTCTCGGGGAGGAATATAGAAAGCTGTTCCCTTAATGCTGTTTCTTTTCCACACAATCGTGCGTCCAAGCACTATAGCCTGTCTTTTCCTTTCAAGACCGTTATCTGGCCTCTCTACTTTGTTAACGAGGGAAAACTCTATTCTCAGGTTCCACCTGAGTCTCAAATTCAACTTCTCGCAAGCAAAATTAGACTAAAGAATTCTAAGCCAAGTTGCTACCTTAAATTCAGATTACTTCCAAAGTGTACGCCTTAATTTTAACTGACCAATCTAAAGCAACTGTTACTAAATTTTTCCCAAAATAATCATGTCTTTCATCAGTTTTTGACAGCCTAGAATATGATGCAATTAGCTTTACTCTGAAGATCAATTATTTGACATAAGGTCCCCTCCAAACAGATACGGTCAGTGGCTCTAATGTACTCTCTGCCAATATACCATTACGATGACTGGGTCAATTCCACTGAAGCTTAAACGTAGGCCTTTTTATGTTTCACAGAAGAAACAAGGGAAATATCAAAGTGAACTTTCCCAAATATTTTTCTGGCTTGACTATGATAAAATTTTAATGCACAATTTATTCAACTTGAAGATCCAGTACTTCTTCAAAATTTGACACATTACAATTCCCATAACTTGGGTGAAAACTCTGGGTGTGGAAGAAATTCAGAACAGTTGGACCCGAAACTGAAAAAACTTTCTGGTCTAAGCAAAACTGGAGATATCTGCTGTGAAGAGGTAATATGGGGATGTGTAGATATAGGCATCCTGAAGATCGATGGAGACTTCACAATCAGATGGTTGAAGCGCATTCCGGATTGAGGAGGTGGTCTCCATCTTGAAAGGTTCTTTCAGAGGAAACTGGTTTAATGGGGAGAGGTCGATTATAATGCAAAACTTTCTACTTTGTTTGGTGACCAGGATGATATGATTTTCAAGATGGCCACTGTGGCAGCCATATTGGATGTCTGAGAGGCACCATTTTCATTTGGGACCAACTAGACCATAGAATGAATGTTTGTGTAAGTTTAAGTAATTTAAGAGTAGCAGCAAAAACAACCTTGTGTTAACAGTTGGACGGATGGATAAATGGACAATGGACACCATGCCATTACGAGAACTCTTCAAGTCCATGACCAGTAAAGCTAAAAATAAAAGTATCCAAAGATAAACTTTAATTAATGGCTACTTTCTTTTCTTCAGTTTTTAGGAATTAACTGGCTTCTATTCAGTAAGATTTTTGAGTGGAATTCCACCCCATGAACTTATTAGTAGTATGGTACATGCTCGCTTATAAGACGAGTCCAACTGCAAACTGCACAGACCCAGCTCTGTCATTGCATAATAAGCCAGCAGATCTGGGTCTGTACAGTTTGTTTGGAGTAATCAGTAAAACAAACAACATAGACCCTAATCTGCAGGCACACTGTGCTACAACAGATCTGGCTCTATGTTGTTCGCAGCTGGATTTGACTTATAAGGATATATGGTATCTGCCCATCATTGTCAAAACAACTTTCATTTAAGCCTAGAGATAAACATGTCTTGAAAAAATGTGGTACACTTTAGACAGGTAAACCTGTACATGGTACACTTTAGACAGGTCAACCTGTACAAGATACACTTTAGACAGCTCAACCTGCACTTGGTACACTTTAGACAGGTCAACCTGTACACGGTACACTTTGGACAGGTCAACCTGCACTTGGCCCATTTTAGACAGGTAAACCTTTACTTGATACATGTTACACAGGTAAATCTGTACTGGGTATATTTCACACAGGTAAACCCATATATAGTACATTACAATTATTTTTATGCAATAAAAGAATCTTAATTTTGTCTTAAAGAATATGGAACAATATATATTCTCTTCTTGAGTGAGTCTCTAAACTCTTTATCCCCTACTTTTCAAGGAATGAATGATACATATTACAACACAGAATGAAAGATAACCCATTAAGAAATTACTTACTGGTGTCTGTCTCTTATTATAAAAGTCCTTGCAATAAAAAAATCAAACAAGAACCTCTTAAAGTCACTGATGCTCTACTGGGTAAAAGAATTTCCAGGAATTCAAAATAAGACTTTCTTTCTTTTAACTGCTCTGATATTCTTCAGTGATAACAAGGTTTCCAAATTATTTGATGTGGTGCAAATACTGGATGTCAGCATGGCACCATTTTCAATATGACTTTTCATTCAAGAGCGTGTGTGCATGTGTGTGTGTTTGTGTGTGATTTAGTTTTATAATGTAGCTTTAAATTTTTTTCAGTCATATCACTACAATGTCTGCAATGTGACAGTTCTATAGTGATGTCTAGCACTGGGGCATCATGCTGTAGACATGTAGCATCATGGCCCACCCAGTCACATTATCCTGACACCAGGCCAACCAGTCCTAACACTAACCTCTTAATGCTGAGCGCCTAGCGAGGCAGCTGTCAGTACCATTTTTATAAATCTTTGGTATGACTCAGCCTGGGTTCGAACCCACAACCTCCCACATCTGAGGCAGATGTTCTAACCACTAGGTTCCATTAAAGAGAAGTAGTGTTAACAAGATTTTCAAGATGGCCACACTGGCAGCAATACTGGACCTCACATCAACACCAATTTCATATAGGACTGACTAGACATCATTCTTTTAATGAAATCCCATGTGAATATGACTTTCCATTCAGGGGGAGTAGCAATAATATGATTGTCACGATGGCTGTGACTATCCTGTGGCCCTATTGGATGTCAGGTTAGTAACATTTCACACTAGACAAACCAGACATCACAAGAAGTCTTTTAGTGAAACTATCATGTTGATTTGACCATTCATGCAGAAGGAGTAGCAAAAACAAGATTTTCAAGATGGCAGCTGTGCTGGCCATATTGGATGTCAGACTGTACCATTTTTATGAGACCAACCACACATCACAAGAAGTCTTTTTGTAAACCCCCATATTTATATGGCCATCCATTCTAAAGGAGTAGCAATAACAAGGTTTTCAAGACGGCCCCTGTAGCAACCAGATTAGATGAACATTAGCAGTACCATTTTAATTTAGGACCAAGGGATGAATATGTCTGTAAAGTTTCATAGTTACTCTGCAACTAGTTTAGGAGGAGTAATGATAACAGACTGATGCTAACAGACAAATGGACAACAGACAATGGACTGACAACAGGTTACAGACAATAACAAAAAGACCAACCAATAAAATGTATTGGTCTATGACCAGCAGAGCTAAAATAAAACGTTATTTAAGCTTCTTCACATATAAAGGACAAATATGTATGATGGCACACACATTTTTTTTATAAAGCTTGTTTTCATTTAATTTCAATAGGAAAATGAGTAAAAGAAAAGATCTCTAATTCATTTTTAATGCAAAACTTTACTTATATGGTCAAAGAACTCAACATTCAAAATTTGAACTACAGCTGAATTACTGCTTCAAATAAAGTCTTCTGACCCTATGAATGGTCATTTAGAATCAAATTTAGAGGTAAAGCAAGGTCAGTCCAATAAATGACACACTCAAAGTCAAGTGTTACTTGACAATGAATGGATGAATGGGTTATAAGGTGGTTCATATTACAATGCCATCCATATCTTTCAATCAATGTGTTTAGCCAGCTTTTCTTCTTTTCAAAACTACCAGACAATTTATCACAACCATGTGTAAACTTTCTTTAATTGCCCATCTGAAAAGGAAAATTTATGCATGATTTGTGGGAAAAGTTTACAGTAATTTCCCTTTCATTTTCCCAGCATGTAAAATTGCTTTGCTCCCCTTTTAAGCTGTATCTGTGTATGACAATGCCTTAAGTGGTAACTATTTCTTAACTCTTGTTGTGATTCAGCTGAAGGGACAGGTCCTAAAGCATTCGAAGTTCTCTATTTTCAGATAGAAGTCAAATGTAAACATCTGTGAACAGATTTTTATATAATAATAATAATAATAATAATAATAATAATAAAAATGACAGTAATAACAAAAACTTTATTTAGAGAAGGTAACTTAATTAGTTACAGAACTAATCTACCTTGAGGCCTTCTAGCTGTTATGTACAATACATACAGTGTATACAGCACCAAAGTGATAAATTTGACTTGACACAAAAGAATTAAGTGATTCTAAAAATCATAGCTGCAAGCCTGGAACATAATGCACAAACATCTGTGAACATATAAACATATATAAAATACGAAATATCATCCTGTATTGAAAAATTCAACTGTAAAAATGATGCATACACAGTGAAAAGCAGGAGGTATTAATATTACTAGAATTGTTCAATAGTCTAAAGATCTAATCCATTTGAGACACCAATCATAAAAAACAGAAATGCTAGGAGTCTGCCTTATGTTAAGGAATGTTGTTCCATACCAGTGGACCAGTATACTGAAATATCTTTTTAAACAATTCCTTCTTTGGTCTTGGTATAATGTAATTTTTACTTTTAATAGACCTTAAATTTGGAGTACCATCAGCATTTCTTTGGTGAAAGATGTTGCTTGTTTATACAGGAATGGCTGTTCTGGATATTTTATACATGTTTTATATTATTCATTGTGTCATAGAAATTGTCTATATACTAACCTAAAATTAAATGGAATGCCCTCTTTTGGAGTCTTAAAAGTTTTTTAGTTTTGAATTAGAGGTATTACCCCAAATTACATTACTTTATATATAACTTTTAATAACTTTTAATAATATAACTTTTTAAAAAGATGACCCTCTACTGAAAATGAATGTATGTTTTAATTTTCCTAAGTAGCTAAAGATAAGAATTAACCTTTTCTGAAACATGTTTAATGTGAATAGACCAAGTAAGATTATTATCTACAAATACACCAAGAATTTTGTCATGAGAGGCCATATTAAGATTCACATTATCAAACTGAATCTGTAGTTTGTCGCTGTCTGCCGCTCATTTTTGTTTTGTTGTAACTAGTAGGACTTTTGTTTTCTCTGTATTTATAAACATACTATTTCCCTTGTACTATACTTGAAGTCTGTTGAGAGCAACCTGTAAATTATTTTCATGTACAGTTTCGATTTAACCTGACTCAGTGTAGTGTCGTATGAATAATGGTCAGTGGAAGAAACTAAATTTCCTTAAAGGATGGTGGAAGAAATTGAATTTCCTATTTTAAGAGTTAAGTCATTGATAAATAGAATAAATAACAGAGGGCCAAGGATAGAGCCCTGTGGTACTCCATAATTAACATTTTTACTTTCAGAAAGATGTCCATTTAAAGATAGTGTTTGCATTCTATCAGCTAAGCAAGAAGTAAACCAGTTTAGGCAGTTTTCATTGCATTGATAGATTTTTAGTTTTCAAGCGAAATTTCATGATCTACAAGAGCAAAAGCTTTATGAAAATCAACCATAACAGTGCCAACCATTTCTCCTCTTTCTAATGCTTTCAGCCATTTATCAATCATAGATACAAGTGCACTTTCATATTAGTGATTCTGTTGAAAGCCAAACTGAATATCATGAATAAGATCATAAGTGTTCAAATAGTTGAGAAAAGAATCATCTACATATTTTTCTAGTAATTTGGAAATAGATTGGTCTGTAGTTATTTATCTCATCTTTTGTTCCACCTTTATGCAATGGCATTACTTTGGCAGTTTTCCATGTCTGTGGAAATTTATTAGACCTAATACTTTTACTGCAAATGAAAACTGTACTCCTTACTAAAGCAGGTGCTGCTGTCTTAAGTAGCCTTAGTTTCAGTCATATCGAGTCTGGTGGCTTTACATTCATCCATTTTTTTGAATATATTTCAACACGAATTCAGTAGTCATTTCAGGAATTTCAAACATTATATTGCCAAACATGTTTTACTTCCTGATGATCAGATAAAAATTTTCATTTCTTTCAGTTTTTCAGCAATTCTAAAAGTCATTCAACATATTTGAGATGATCAGTATAAATGCCTTCATGATCGAGGGATAAAATGTCAGTTTTACCATTATATTTCCCTGCAGGATGAATGAAAGAAAGTTTAGCATTTTTCAATAATTTGTACACAGTAGTCCAGAGCATTTCTGGTAAAAAAAAAAAACAAACATGAAAATGCATGCAAGTATGTATGTACATGGCTGCCATTGGGGGCATACTGGCTGTTGGTTCAGCACCATTTTCATTCAGAAACTAGATGGACATCATAAGAAGTCTTCTTGTGAAAACCCCATGTCAATATAAATTTCTGTTCAAGTAGAAATGGATGCAGTGGCAGCCATATTGGACATCATATCAGCACTATGTTCATTTAGGACCAGCAATACGTCACAAGTCTTTCAGTGAAATCCCGGAGTTGATACAACCATCTTTTCAGTAGTGTTAACAAGATTTTAAAGATGGCTGACATTGTGGCCATATTAGACATAATAAGAAATCTTGGTGAGAACCCCATCTTGATATGACCATCCACACAGAAGGAGTAACAATAAAAACATCTTCAAAATGGCAGCCATGGTGGCCACACTGAACTTCAATCAATGCCATTTTCATATAGGACCAACTAGACACCATTGAAAGTCTTTCAGTGGAAACCCCGTGTTGATATGACCATTCATGTAGGAGCAGTAGGAATAACAAGATTTTTGTGATGACCACTGTGGCAGCCATATTGGAAGTCAAATCAGCAACATTTTCATTTAGTACCAACAAGACGTCATAAGAAATCTTCTCTTAAAAATATCATGTCAATATGACTTTCCATTCAAGAAAAGTAGGAAAAAAATGATTTTCAAGATGGCCACTGTGGCAACCATATTGGACCTCACATCAGCATCGTTTAACTTAGGACCAACTGGGCATTATAAGAAGTCTTTAGCGAAACCATCATGTTGATATGCTGAGCATTTCAGGAATAGTAGCAAAGACATGATTTTCAAGATGGCTGCCATGACAGCCTTACTGTACTTCAGATCAGGACCATTTTCACTTAGGACCAATTAGATATCCTATGAAGTTTTCTTATTTTTTTTATATAAAAACCTCACTTTGATATGACCATCCATTCAGGAGGAGTAGCAATAAAAAGATTTTCAAGATGTCTGAGCATCACCATCATTATTTTGGATCAACTAGACCATGGGATGAATGCGTGTACAGCGTTTCAAGGCAATCCTTCAAGTAGTTTAGCAGCAACGACAACAAACTTGTGCTAACAGATGGCTGGCTGTTGGATGACAATGGATGACAGACAACAGGCCATCCCATAAATGTTTCTGGTCGAAACCTTTCCAAATATATGTAAACATTAGCTACAACAAGATGAAACATAAAATGTTAAAGATGTTAAAATTCAGTAAATTAACTTTGAACTTTGACCTTTTGACTCTAAAATCAAAAGCTATTTGGTTGTCAAATATGTATGCTATCCACAAAATTTAGTGACAGTACATAGTTGATACCTGAAATTTTTGTGCCTGATATTTTTCTTCTTTCAGTCAGAGCAAACTTGACCTTTGCCCTTTTGATCCTGAAATTGATCAGTTTCTACTTAATCCCATATGCAAGCCATCCACAAAGTTTGTAACCACAGATCATGGAGAAATTGATTTGGTGTGCAGAAATAATTCAGTAGTAACAAACAGACAGATGGACAGACATCACAATATACTCTTCCTTATAGCAGGCATATACAAAATGCAGAATGAACAGCATAGCTTTGAACACTCAATATGCATTAGGCTCAAAATTTGTGCTGCTGTAACAGTTTTCAGTTGTGTTGAGTTTTTGAGATCAAAGGCATCTTTGCTAGACATTGTCTTAGGTTCACTGATCTTCATGAAGTGTTGTTTGTGTATATATCATTAAATTCCTCAAAACCGAAACCTCAGTATAGCAGAATCCCTCATGCCAACATTGTTTTTGAGTTCTGAATTTTTCTTTCTTTAAAATCATCATTTTTCTCCCCAGTAAACCAAAACCCATCAACTCAGAATATCGAAACAAATTTTGATCCCAAATATCAATTTTATTCTGAAACAAGAGTCCCTTTAAGTGACTGATGCTCTACTGGCAAAAAAAATTTCCAGGAATTCAAGGTAAGATCATTTCTTCCTTTAACTGCTGTGTCTTCAAACCATATCTGATATTCTTCAGCAATAACAAGATTTTCAAATAAGCTGCTGTGGTGGACATATTTTGAGATTGATGCCATTTTCATTTAGCAACTGAAACATTTCACATGTTTGCTATATGTAAATCTGCTTATCTGCCAAATTGGCATCTTTATAACATAAACTTGCCACTACAACAAGGTAGTTACAAGTCTTGTGAAGCAATAATGGTTTCGACATCATATTAATAATTGTGTGTAGACCCTGCAACCTGAGAGAACTTGTCATTCTAGCTGTTGCTGCAAAAAGACATAAAGCCATTCAATGATGTTTTCCGTTTACTCATGATTTACATGAAATTCAATAGCTAACACATTTACCAAAATTTCTAAACCTTGACACAGTATACAATAATCAAAATGATGCCATTTAATTGAAACAATATGAAACTTGACCTTTCATCCCCCCATGACAATATGCATGCTGTACCTAGCTTTTAATATATAAAGCCCTGACAATATGTAGGCTGTACCTAGCTATTTATATTTAAAGCCCTGACAATATGCATGCTGTACCTAGCTATTTACATATAAAGCCTTGACAATATGCAGGCTGTACCTAACTTTTTATATATAACCCCATGAGAATAAAAAAGCAGTATCTAGCCTTTTATACATAAACCCATGACAATATGCAGGCTGTACCTAGTTATTTACATACAAACCCTTGATTATGCAGGCTGTATCTAGCTATTTATACATAAACCTTTGACTGTAAGCTGTACCTAAGATTCAGTTCCTGAGACCAGTCATTGGTCAATATATGACAATATAGGTAAAACATCATTAGGATGGTTTTATATTGTTTTGTACTGCTACATATATGTACATATGAAAATATTGATAATGCAATGGGCATATTGTGTGGACATGTGCATAGGGTACTTTTCAAGGATCTATAATAACTAAGAAACTGCAGTGGTATTCAACATAAAAATGAACATGAGTTTCATAGGTTAACAGTGAAGTTAAAATAATTTTATCATCATTAAAGCCTGTTGTTAATCAATCTTCTGTCTAATAATGTGCAATGTGCAGTACAACCAATTCTTGTATGCTTTGGCTTTTTCCTAGCTGTGCAATATTGAATGTGAAAATCATCCACACTGTTAGAAGAATTAACAGAAAAATCATTATACAGCCATCTTAAGCAGAGACATGGAATATATGACTGAGTTGGCAGGGAAGATTACTGCATCACTGACGTCCAAATGCATGTTCATTTACACGGTCACTGATTTTTTTTAATGTTTACAGACAATAAACAAAATTAAGTAATTTACATGTGTGAACATTGCAGCCTTAACAGAAAGTAGTTAAATCTCTGCCAATTTCCCAAGTAGATAAGAAACCTTTCTTTTCTTTCTTTTCTGTTGCTAAGTAAACTGGCTTGACAATATATTATCCATTTATTCTGGGTTAAACACAGGGCACTGCAAAATCACAATTATCACAATCACAGACATGCATCATAGATCCTCCTGGGCTACACTTTAATTTTTGTATGAACCAAACATTATATTATGGGGCATTCATTCTCCAGGCTCAAGCTAACTGAATCGAAATTAGGGTAAATTGGGCTGAAAATGACCATGTCTGTAACTAAAGACAACTGCTCCTGTCTATTTTACATAAGGAAATTAATAACACATCATGCCCCTTGTTTTGAAGGAACTAATTGGCTTTATTCTTGTGTCAGGATTCTGGAAGTGACCTAACCTAACGTTTACTTCAGAAAAAACACTGAATCTTGTAAGCTGAGTTTTAGAAAATTAATCTGATGGGAAACATTCTTTCACGATTTCTTTTTTAGTTTTGATAAAATCTGGCCTAATATATTAACAAATAGAAATAACTCTAACAATCCAAATGACCAACAAAGGTTTTTTTAATATCCTGGACTATGTACAGTATGGTATCACCTAAATTTGTCACACAAGAATAGAGCTAATAAAGGCAATCAAAAGACCACCAAAACATATAATTATTTTCCCCTATATGGGAACGAGGGGAGCAAGTTATTTCCAGACAAGGTTATTTTCAGCCCCATTTACTCTAACCAAGAAGACTGGGGTTTAGATCAAATGCTAGTGAAAAAAATTAGCATGTGGAGTGTGGGTGGGTCCATTAGACATGTCTGTGAGCAACATAATTATAATTCACAGTATTATGTATGTAAAACAAGTGTTCCATAGAATCGGCTGTCTCAATGCATTGGTAAAAGGTCCTGTATTTGACCTGCACAACTTTTAAAACCACAACATGCTGTCATGAAAGAAAAGCTGCACCTATGTCCCACCATGCTTGCGCAGATGAGACAATTATGTTCATTTTTTCAGGGTTTTTGACAGAAGTTGTTAAAAAATTTTTTTTTAGAAGGTATATATGTTGAAGAAAACTTTATTATCATGACTTCAATGACAAGCTGAGTCCAATGAAAGGCATGGAATGACAGAAAACAGTCAAAACATCTGAGTCCAATGAAAGGCATGGAATGACAGAAAACAGTCAAAACATCTAAGGCTGCAGAAGTTTACAGTTTTCAAGGTTCTGCTGTTTGCTAAAATTGTTATCAGTGGAAAGTAAAAAGATTTTTGGTAAATTGTTATTTTCACGTAAGACACTTTTAACACTGAAAAAAAATTTGCCTCAATTGCTTTATCAGATTTTAATACATAGGAGTCCCTTTTCGAATGGGAAAAGTGACACCCCTTTTCCAATGTGAACAGTGACACTATCATCAAGGTTAAGAATGTGTTCAAATTTATGCAAGTAGTACAACATAGTATCCTCCAAGACTGAATATAATGTAATTAATAAATATATTTTCTAACGCCTATATTTATTTTCCTTTTCTTCCTTTAAAACCTTGAATGCATGGGATAATATCACTGTAACTACCTGTACTTAGCAGCTTTGAACTCTTTACCTGTGAGGGCCCCAAGGGAGATTAATCTGTATAAACTGAGTTACCCTCTGAATAAAATAAAGACTATTATTATTATTATTATTATTAACCTTGATTTTTAAAGTACTTTTCTGGCCTTGAAGTAAAAAAAACTCTTGTTACAAACATTAAATTTGTAAGGTATTTTCTGATTAGCTGATAGAAGACACTCCATCTTAGGTTCTGGTTCTTACTGTCCAAAAAGCTGACAGCATGCTACCAAATAAATTTATACCTACCCTTGCCATATAATTGTATTACTCCATGTTGCATTTATAATATGCAAGTAATCATTTCTACTTTTAATACTATATGCAGATAGTATATATCGAGGACTGTGACAGAAAACAAAAGTCCATTGAAGGTACTGATGCTCTATTGGCCAAAAAGAATTTCCAGGAAGGCAAGAAAAGCTCAATTCTTCCTCTCAGCTATTGAATTAAAGCATCTCCAATATTTTCCAGTGATGCTGGATTTCAGATTGGCACAGTTTAAATTTGGGAACAAGAAGACATCAAAAGAAGTCTTCTTGTGGAAACCAGATGTTGATATGAATTTCAGTTCAAAGTACAATGTCGATATGGTCAGCCATCTAGAAGTAGCAACAAAATTTTTTTCAAGGTAGCCATTGTGACAGCCAATATGGAAGTCAGAGATTGGCACCATTTTCATTTATGACCAACTACATATCATAAAAAGTCTTTCGGTGAAAACTCCATGCTAATATGACCGTTCATTCAGAAGAAGTAGTGATAATAAGATTTTCGAGATGGTCACTGTGGCTGTCACGGTGAATGTCTAAGTGGCACCATTTTATTTAGGACCAACTTGAGCTGATAAGTATTTAGTAAAAACGCATCCATCCATTCAAGAGGAGTAGCGATAACAAGATGTTCAAGATCACCACTGTGATGGCCATATTGGAGATCGGACTGGCACCATTTTCGCTTAGGGTCAACAAGGCACTTCTGGTGAAAAGCCTATATCAATGTGACTTTCCATTCAGGAGGAGTAGCAATAACATGATTTTCAAGATGATCACTGTGGTGGCCATACTGAATATCAGACTGGCACCAGTTTTGTTTAGAACCAACTAGATATCATAAGAGTCTATAGTGAAAAACCAATGTTGATATGACCTTCCATCCAGAAGAAGCAGCAAAAACAAGATTTTCAAAATTGCTGCCATGGTGACCATATTGCTTCTCACCTTGGCATTATTTTCATTCAGGACCAATTAGATAAAATAAGAAGTCTTTAAGTGAAAACCTTATGTTGAAATGACCATCCATTCAGGAGGATTAGTGATAACAATGTTTTCAAGATGGACAATGTAGTGGGCATAATAACTGTCTGAGCATTTTCATTTAGGATGAACTAGACCATGGGATGAATATGTGTCTAAAGTTTCATGACAATCTTCCAAGTAGTTTATAAATAGTAGCAATAAGAAACATTTGCTAACAGACTAATGGACAATGTAACATATTAGTCTTGATACATAGCAAAATAAAATGTTCCACATGTATTAAATGGTGGGTCTCTTATAGCATTTCAGCAGATATCAATAATTAGACAACTGAGTGACACACTGATAAGATTAAATTATCATGGGTTACCAAAGTTTGTCAGCTTATAAACTTTTATCAAAAGGGTGCTATTTCTACTGCAGTTCCATTGATATATTATTGCTACAATCACAAATAAAGTCAGCTATGTTACTGGCAAAGGTCATATCGATTTCAAATAATAACTACTTGCTGAGAGGAAAGTAAACAATATTTTATTAGAATCTTACATCATGGTTTTCATAAAATGTTTGTTTAGTCTCATGGTAAACAAGCTTGTGCTTCCTATTAATTTCACAGTACAGTATTCTTCTAATAAACTCCATTTCAAACAGGATTATTGGAATGACTTTATACATCACTTCATGAATATATATATATATATATATATATATATATATATATATATATATATATATATATATATATAAGCAAAAAAACAAGAGTCCCTTGAAGGCACTGATGCTCTACTGGGTGAAAAAAATATCCAGGAATTCAAGACGAGACTACTACTTCCTTTTAACCGCTTAGTGCTGAAACCATCTCTGCTTATTCTTCAGGGATGAAAAGATGTTCAAATTAGCTGATGCAGTGGGCATTCTGGATTTGAGATTGGCACCATTTTCATTTAGAACCAAGTACACATTATTAGAAATCTTTTGGTGAAAACCCCATTCTTATATACCATTCATTTGTATGGAGCAGAGATAGTATATGATGGTGGCCATATTGAGGGTCAATCTGCATCATTTTCAGTTAGGACTAACTAGACACCATAATAACTTCTGACGAGTTGTGATCTGAAGATTTTCATGACAGCGATTTTAATTTAAGAACAACAATATATTACAAGTAGTCTTCTGGTGAAAATCCCATGCTGATATGTCTTTCTTTCTTGGATAAGTAACCATAACAAGAGTTTCAAGATGTCATGGTGGTCATACTGGATATCAGATGCATACTATTTCCACTTGGGACCAACTAGACATCATAATAAGTCTTCTAGTGAAAGCATAATGTCAATATGACTAGATATCAAGGAGAAGTAGTGATATTAAAGCTTTCCAGATGGTCAATGTTGTGTCATATCTGAAGTCAGATTGGCACCATCTTCCATGGTGGTGATAATGGATGTCTAATCAAAATCATTTTGTAAAAAACCCGTGTTGATAAGACCATTTATACAGGAACAGAGATATCAAGATTCTCAAGATGGCATCAGTAGTAACCATATCGAATGTGCAAGTGGTATGGTTTTAGCTTAGGACCAATTAGACATTACAAAAAACTGCCTGGTGATAAACCTATGTCAATAACTTTCCATTCAACAGGAGCAGCAATAACATGATTCTGAAGGTGGCTGCCATGGCAGTCATACTGGAAACCAATCAGTACCATTTTCATTTATGACCAACCAGATATTATCATGTCTTTTAATGAAAATCCTATGTTCATATGACCATCCATTCAGAAGGCATAGCAATAACAAGATTTTCAAGATGGGTGCTGTGGCAGCCATACTAAATGTCCAAGCACACCATTTTCATTCAGGGCCAACTAGATCATGAGATGAATGTGTGTGTAAAGTTTCATGGCAATTCACCAAGTAGTTTAGGAGATGTAGTGAAAAACTTGTGTGGATGATAGATGAAAGACCATCCCATAGTCTCTTCTGGTCTGTGATATCAGATTGGCACAATATTTATTTAACACAAAGAAGACATCATCAGAAGTCTTATGGTGAAAACCAGATGTCAAAATGACCATCCTTTCGGGAGTGGTAGAGACCACAAGAGTTGTAAGATCTTTAAGTCATCATGGCAGACATATCGTATGTACAACTGGCACCAACTTCATTTAGGACTTGGTGAAAAGCCTGTCATGAAGAGGGGGAGTTGTGACAACAAAATTTTTAAAACAGTTGTTGTGACAGCCATATTAGTTATATGACTGGCACCATTTTCATTTACATGTACAACCAGTTAGGTATCATAAAAAGTCTATTGGTGAAAAACCCAATGTTGATATTCCCAAGAGTAGAGATACCAATGTCAGATCAGAACCATTTTTATTTAAGACCAGCTAGACATGATATGAAGTCTTTTAATGAAAACCCACTGCTGATGTGACTATCCATACAGAATAAGTAGCAATGACCCTAAACTCATCAAAATCGTGACAAGATGATTTGCAAGAAGGTTGCTGAGGCAATCATACTGGATGTCAGATACACTGCACCAGTTATATTTAGGACCAACTAGACACCATAAGAAGTCTTTCAGTGGAAATCCCTTGTTGACATGACCATCCATACAAAAGTTATAACAAAACAAGACTTTCAAGATGGCCACTGTGGTGGCCTTAATGGGTGTCAGATCAGCACCATTTACATTTAGGACCAACTAGACATTTTAAGAAGTCTTTTAGCGAAACCTTATGTTGATATGAACAGGAGGAGCAATAACAAGATTTTCAAGATGGCATTAAATACAGTGCAAAACTAGTATCTAACAAGCCTGAGTACTTTCGACTCTTAATGAGTCTTTTTCAAAGGCAAATACAAAACATTGACAAGACAAACAAATAAAACACAAAAACCGTTGCG
Source organism: Megalonaias nervosa (assembly GCA_016617855.1). NCBI lineage: Eukaryota > Metazoa > Mollusca > Bivalvia > Unionida > Unionidae > Megalonaias > Megalonaias nervosa. The sequence continues at coordinate 133,007 of JAECUM010093012.1, read as the reverse complement.
TTTGCAAAACTTTATATGGCTGTTTCTACAGGAATTAAACCTTTAAATTTATTATGTTTCAACTAGTTTATTTCAACTTGTTGCGGATGCTTGACCAATGTGATCCCTTGCTGGATCCAGTGCATTTGAAAGGACTGTTATTCGCCATATGATTTGTATTCTTTATATATATATATATATATATATATATATATATATATATATATATATATATATATATATATAGTTAAGTATATATATATATATATATATATATATATATATTAAAACATGCATGATAATTTGATTTTAGTATTGAGCCTAAGTAGATTGCATAACATTGTGTATATATATATATATATATATATATATATATATATATATATATATTACATAATTAATTTATAATTAATACATAATTAATTTAGTAAACACAACTGGCACCATATAACCATTACTGTGCTGATTTGCCATCCACCCATCCATCTGTCCATCTATCCATCCATCCATACACTTAAAAGTCCAAATATACTGGTTGCCATGTATAGCCTATCATGTGATCAAAAATGGTGCAAACCCACAAAACCAAACAAAACTTAAAAGCCATCAAAGACAACTTTTTATATTTTCTGATACAGTGAAACCTCCTATGACCCAAACCTCAGTAAACTGAAATTCCCTTTGCAACTGTTTCTGGTCCCAAATTTGTTATCCTTAAATTTTAGTAAACTCTGACTCAGTAAATGAAATCCCCTTTGAAACTGTTTCTGGTCCCAAACTTTTTTCTCCTTAAAATTCAATAAATTTGAATTTGAAAATCCTTTATTGTGAAAACTGAAAGAAATTTTCAGTCCCAAATGTTTATTTTACACTAAAACCAGAAGGTAATTACTGATAATACTGTTTGTCTACGCAGCATTTAATAGTCTCCAGCAGCCATGGTAAATTTTAATTATCACACAGAAAATAAAGTCAGACTAAAGTGTTACCTACCTATGAAATGTTTGTCACCATGACTGGGTATAAAAGACAAAAATTGCTTTTCTGTTGCATCAAAGTATAGAGTCCAGTACTATAATGAGTTAAAAATGATCAGAGTAATATTTAGTTTTGTTTCTTCTTCATATTAGTGTTCATAAAATCGCCTTCTAAAAGTATTTTCACTGTTTACCACAAGCTGTCAGATTTTACTTAAATGCATTAAGTACACCCTTCTAATTTATACTCATTCACAATTAAATAATAACCTGTTGAGAGTAACCTGTTACAATACTCCATGTAAAGTCAAAAATATTTAATTTTACCACTGAATAAAAATATTTATTTATTCCTACTTTAAATTTCTGAAAGGGTCTTCTGTGTAAGTTAGTACACATACAGCTTGCAAACATCAATGTGGTCTTGAGCTGAACACAAATAATTCAACTACATTATTAAAGCATAAGTGACCTTTAACTCTATCAGTGCAATACAAACAGAAATGCATCCAATTCTCAAGATTTATGACTCTAACATGAACAGTGTCAAGAAATGAACCTTAATGAAAAAATTTCTACAAAGTCACTGAAGCATGAGATACAAGTCACATATATATCTTTTTGCAATATGGGTGTAGTACATAGCACAATGCATCCCCTCACCAAGATTTATCATTTTAGGTAAGACAGTAGGCATATAGCATGCCCACAAAGTATGCAGTCATGAGACATAGACAGAAACTTATCCTGAGCAAGTAAAATGACAATAAAGATCACAGCGACGTTCTTTTATTATTATGGTGTGATACTAACAGATATGTATATCATTATCAAATTTAATGGTTCTATCATGAAGAATGTCTAAAAAATTAACTTCAAAAAGCAAAGCTGAACCAAAGTCCATGACGTGTTAAAATTTGAAACAGTGTGACCAATTTTTGTAATGATGGTGTAGTACTCATCAAGATGTATCCTCACAGCAAGTTTCATAATTTCAGGAAAGACTGCATCTACATAGCATGCCATCTTCGCTAGCCAAGGTTTAGATAACCCTATCTACACCTTGGCAGATTGAATAGTTATATCGGTGCTTTGTCCTCACAACATCTATTGGATTTCATGTCTTGCCTCCCTCAGTATGTAATGCCAACTAACCAATAGCAAGTGCATTGTACATCGGCCAAAAATGGAGGTGGCATTTGACCTAAAAAAGATACTTTGCAAGTTTAACATTGAAACTATGTACCAGAGGGAAGCCATTACAGGTCTATTTGAGTGAAAGGTATTTATGCAAACACGGACCGGCACTGGAAAAGTGCTTATTTATCAGTCCATTCAAGTTGTGTGCTCCCACTGTCTCTATCACATAGGAACAGTGCTCAAATTTGAATAACTTAATTTTGATTGGATGCAGTGGATTGCCACCGCATCCAATGAAAATCACAGACCTGAAGCACAGAAATATCTGCTTGATATGCCATGGTGTAGATAGGGTTATCGGAAACCTTGGCCAGAGAAGATGCACAGCATGCCAAAAAATGTCATAAAGCGGAACCTGGATCAGTAAAATGTGAAATATTGGGCACCATAAGGGTGTAGTGCTCACCAAAATGCATCCCATCACTGAGTTTCAATTCTAGGTAAAACAATATGCATACCAGGTCCAAAAAGCATATGTGGTCATAAACTAAATACTAAAATTTAACCTATGCCAGTATACTGTCTGTAGGCCACAGTGACCTTTTGTTGTAAGAGTGTTGTACAAAAGGAGATGTATACAATCATCTAGTTTGATGATTCTAGCATGGACATAGCTTGAGAAATTAACTTCAACCACAACATTTAACCAAAGATGAGCGTGTAATATAGGTCATGGCAACCTATATTTGTGTTAAGGTGTAGTACTCATCAAGGTTGTTGTTGTTGTTGTTGTTGTAGGGTTTAACGACATTTTTTAGCACAAGATAGGCCATACATGGCGGCCAGTTTAAATGGTGGAGGAAGAACCCAGAAAAACCCCGGAAAGAACCACCGACCCACGAGAAGCTACTGGCAAGCTTTCTCACGTACCCACATTGGCCGAATCCGAGACTCGAACCCATGCCGACAGAGGTGAGATGGCAGTGATCCGTAATGATGAGCGCTTTAGACCACTCGGCCACTGCTCATCAAGGTACAATCAGGACTGTTGAAAGGGCAGGCAATATGAACAATCACCCTGGGTATCAAGGCCAGGGATGTGCCATTTTGTGAAGCATGTTTTCATGTTTAAAAAAATCCACACCTGTTGGCATGACGATACTCGATCTGGGTATAGTACTTCTGCAATTGCTCAAAACTGCTTAAGTGGGTGCTCTGTGTAAAACTCTTTATATACTCTGTGGTGACAATATGCAGGTCAAGCAGCGTGATAATGGCATGTGCCATGTTTTGTTAGTATCTTGTGTTGCATCTGTGAATGTATGTACAAATAAATAACCATTCTTTGCACCTGACAAGAAACAACTACCTTGCATCTTCCTTAACTGACTCCATATTAGTGATGATATCATAATGTTATGTCGCAGGGTGCACTGTTAGCATAGCAGAAGCAGTGAAGGTTTATGCTGATGTTCCTCTGTCATGTTTTGCTAAGCCCTAGCTATAAAGTCATGTATAAGCTATAATCTACCTGTCTTGGGAATATTACCACGGCCTTGTGTTTGATCTCTAAAGATTGCTGTGGGGTTAGTGTTGAACTCTTATACAAGATTACCATGACCAGCCAGAGAATGGAAACTTGAGTCAGCAAAGGCGACCAGCTGTGTCACTTAACAAAGGCATGCCATTATCACACCTATATGGTAAAGGTCAATTCAAGGATCAAAAGGAAAGTCCACAGGGTGAATGAGGCATGTTCTTATCTGTCCCTACACTGACAGACAGTGAGAGGGACATTGCCCGCTAAGTTTGATTGGATCGGTTCACAGCAATACCCAATCAAAATTGAGATAGAGGGCGTGATTACAATTCAGACCTGAATGATACCTTCCAAAATCGTAAGGGTAATTTATTATTCTCCTGGAAGGGTTGCAAATCAATAGGGTTTACTCCGAGAAAGAAGCCACTCATAATCTGGAGGCAGAACTTAGATATAGATTCTAAGGAAAGACAAAGCTTTGAAAAGGTCAGTAAGTTATTTGCTCGATTTTTGCAGAATATTACGACATTAGAATTGTAATTATTTGTAGTATGTACACTTAACTACTAGGATCGTTTTGTATATAGAATTACCTTTGTAGTGTTTCATTTACATGCATATTTGAGAAATGGGCTTGAGCCTTACATAGAGAATTATCAGATGCAAGGCAGAATTATGTTGATTGTTAGCTTGTGGTCAGAATTAATTTTGTAATTCGCTATTACGTTACTTCATAGTAAACCATGGCATTTATTAATGCGTTATGTTAGAATTTACACACGCTTGAATTGTGAATTTGGAAACATGGTTGAAGTATGTAAGATTACTTACTATGGACGTATGCATATATCAGAGCATGGATATTTGAATATTTGCATACTTTTTTGTATTAGTTGTAAGGTAAAGAAATGCATCTGATTATTGTGATATTGCTTAGTATAACGGGATTAGAAATATGTACTGACGTGATGGAATTTATTGATGTATGTATATGAAGTAACTGATAACGTGCTGTATTATGAAATTTTTTTAACCATACAAGAACGTATGGGTATCTCGATGTGAACGAATGCGTGACCGAAGAAATTTAATAGCTGTTATCTGATGATAGGCTGTGTGTAGTGTTAGATGAGAGTGTTAAGGAAAAAGAGTACCATCCTTGTGTTTTCACAGGAAGCCTTTTAGAAGACAGAGAACTTCCGGTTCCATTGGGTCCCAAGTCTTCAAGAGTTGGAGATGGAATTGAGACCGTAGCTGAGACGGTCGAAGTCGACAGAAGTGTAGTCATGGAGGGAAAGTGGAGGAGGAGGAGAGGGAGTCTAGAGAAAGTCGAGGAGGAGGAAAAGGAATTTGGAGAAAGGTCGGGGAGGAAGAGGAGAAGGAATTGGTAGAAATAGGAGAGAGAAGGGATACAACAGATGAGTAGAAATACAAGGACAGGTGTAAATCAATCTCACACTGCTAATGAAGTGATGCAATAGGCTTATTAAAGGGTCGAGCGCAAGGAGTGTAATTGGAAATTTGAGTCATTTGATTATTGAATTGTTATTAAAGTGTTATTCATTGAATTTCAACATGTTTTGCATATCTAACCATCTAACCATCAGCATTGCTGACTGGGGGCTTGAAGCTTTACATCTATCTTTTCTAAATTTAACTTGCAACAAAACAGAGCCTGGGTGAGACTTCTATAATAGTTTAAATAAAATATTGGGAGCACCCCACTCCAATCATATACTTTGTCACATCCTTGTTTGGATCTTGACAATGGATGACGTAAACTCCAATACAACAAATCCTACAGAAGTACTTCTTTTGTTATTATTGTTTCTAGTTTAATTGATTGTTTATGAGAACTTATATTTGAAATAGATAAAGAGAATATTTTGTTTTTTAAATTGAAAGTCTTGTGGAACATTTTTGAGTATGGTATTTCCTCCTTCTGCACTAAATATTTTTACATCAATGTTATTTAAATAGTTCCATTTAAAACATATTTTGTTTCAATTTAATAATTTGAGTTTTCAACCTTTCTCTGGCCAGAGAGACCTATGTTTTAGATTTTTAGATAATTTAATTTAAAAATATTGGCCATTAGCAAACAAAAGGGTAAATAAGAATAAAATATAAATTAATACATTTAACTATTTAAGAAATTGGATTAAATCAGTATAAGTTTAAAACTTTAATTGAAACTGAAAGTATTTTAATAATTTTTGTCAAGTAGTCTCAACTACTGTTATTCTGTTTATTTGAACTGAATGTTTGCATCATTCAGATTATTTTCTCTTTCTGTAAAATTTCTGCAAATTTTAGGTATGAGCTACTTGACAAGCACGCTGCCTAAGAAGTTCTCTTAGGTGCAAAATAGAAAGTGTAAGGCTGAGCACAAGGCCATATTGCAGAAAGGTGCAATCTTTCTGGAAATTTTTTTTTGCCCTGGGGAACAATCATCTGGTGTAGTAGCAACATTAGTACTTACAACTGTCCTAAGCCTGGCATTTGTTCAAGGAAACTACAGTTAATGAAGGCCTAGACAATGAATTTCATGGACAGCTTCATGTCAGGTCTCTTGACCAAGAGGAGGGCTTGTGTGGTAAATGATCTGAATCTTTCACATCCCTAATTGCAAATATGGATGTTGAGGACAGCATGCCCACTATCCATGCATCAGAATCTGTCTTGTGGCCACCAGCAACAAATTCTACGCTGAAAGATATTTTACAATGGCATGGTAAAATTGATGAAGATACAATCTTTCCAGTGAATGACGAGCTGCACTGATTACGACCAACTCTTTAGAAAGACAACTCGAAAATAGTAAGAAAGTTAATCGGGTTTATTCCGTGTCTGATAAGGTGTTTTGTTTTTGTTATAAACTATTTGACACGAATCCCAAATCGCTCCTAGTGAACTTTGGTTATTTAAATGGAAACACATACGCTCTAGCAGACTATTAAATCAACGTGAAAGATCATGAAGTCATTTTACGGCATATTCTGAATGACTGGAAGCTGAAAGACGGCTCAAGCTTAACAGATGTATTGATACTCAACATCAGCAAATTACTGCATTGGACACTGAACACTGGAAGAATGTTTTTGAGTGTCTTATTGCTACTGCTTTGTTTCTCTCTGACAGAAACTTGCAATTTCGTGACTCTTCCTTTAAGTTCTTCACATAATACATTATGGGAATTTCTTGGCTGGGATAGCTCATGGGCAGTTTGATGATGTCACGCATGTGTGCATGTGTGTTATGTGTGTGTGTGTGTGTGTGTGTGTGTGTGTGTACATGTGTATATGCATGCATATGTGTGCATGTGTTGTTGTTGTATAATAACTATCATTTAACTCACAGAATGAACCCCCTAAAACTGAAACTTAATCAGAGTCTTTGGCCAGCCTAATATCTATCAACAGCCTAACGTTATGCGGAGAATAATGAAGACCAACATAAAATACATATAGAGTCAAGGAAGCCCTGCTTATCACTTGTCTCAATTTTAAAAACTGACAGACACTTGAGTTTTTATTACAACATAAAGATTAACTTTGTATTTTAGAGGACACCCTCTGGCTCATTTTTCATGGACAGGAAATCTGCAAAGTTTTGTTGCTTCCCACAAATTACAATCCCCAACAAGAGGGATTCCCTGATCTTACATCAATACATATGATTGATTCTATTAATCAACATCTACAGATTGGTTAACCAGTGATGAACTGGCTTCTGGTCCATGAGAAAGACTGGTACTTAAAGCTACATTACGCCATTTAAGCCAGGTAGGCTCTTGCTAATGGGTTCCAGTTGGCTCTCAAAAAATTATTCATCCCTCTAAAGGATTACCATATATATTTGCTTAAGACAACAAGCAAGACTGCAAACTGCAAAGACCCAGATCTGATGTCACATATTGTGCCAGAAGATCTGGGTCTGTACAGTTTGTTAGGTGTAATCAGCAGAAAAACATACACCCTGATCTATAGGCACATTATGCTATGGCAGATCAGGATCTTTATTGTTTGCAGATTGACTCAACTTATAAACAAGCATATATGGTAATGCTTCAAGTAAGACTGGAACCAGTTTGAAGGATAATTATGCATCATGCTTAGGTGACAGATATCTTTCACTGTCTAAACTTGTGATCTTTCAGACATACATTATGCAGATGGATGTCAAACTACAGACCATGTCTCATTAATTAATCCATCACAACACACAGCAACTTCCCCATACTTTTTGTTACATGTCCTTTCCATCCAGCCCCCTCCCCTTTTTTTGGACTGTGACCTAGTAGAGGTTGTAACCCAAAGTCCCCAGTTATTATGGTTATTACTAACAAGGTTGGTGAAATGTTTTTAAAAAATATCCCTGCATATGTAATTTTTGTATTCTGATATTCTGAACCTCTAAGTCCCTCCCAGCAACCCTTGGGGAGGGGCTCAAGTAATCAAGATTCTCTTGCATATAATTACCAATATACAATCGAACAAGGTTCTGATGAATTTCTACCCAACAATTTCATATATGTGTGGCTAAGGACAGATGGATATCCACTATATAAAAGCAGTGTCCAAACCAGGCAGGTATATAATGGCAGAGCACCCCTCCCAATAATTACCCCAAGTTCTTTCAGTCTTTTAACACCCCACCTGATTTTGCTAGCAAGACACTGATATCCCACCTCCCCCCCCCAAATTATGTCTCACTTGGATTGGTATGGTAATATAAATGTGAAGTTAGAAGGTGGACTGGTGCACCTGCCATTTTCAGATTCTAGATGTGACATTAAATATTGGTTTTTGGAGGAAATGCAACCTAAAATCATTTGTTATTGTACCTAAACATTGAACTGGTCAAAATTTGATTTTATTAATGAGTGAGATTTCTCTAAAGGACAAAGAACTATGCAAAAAGACTCCTCAAGCCATTAGGACATCTTAGTAATTCATGGCCATTTCTTCATCTCCCTTTACATGCACATGTGACTGGTTGCACAAAGTAGGCTATTAACGAATTTGAAGACAAACTCACATGTCATTCAAACAGAAAAGTCCTTCAAATAACAACACCAAACATACATGCAAATGCCCATTAGCAAACAGTCATACTAATGACAGTGCATGTTTCTTGCAGATAACAGTTTAGTTTCAAACTGATAAATACAGACTTTGATCATCTGTTTGAAAACATACAAAAAAGAGAAACCTTGAATAATTATATCCTGTGAATTACAAGCTATATCAGACGAACTGCCCACCATTGTCTCCTAGTTGATTTTTTTAATAAAATGACTCAGATGTCCCCAGTAACCTTGACAAAGATGACATCTGTCTGATCTGTAGAAGTCAACAAGTGTAATTTGGGCTTAAATTATCAATACAGATTCACCTTCTAATATTTGTTTTGTTTAAGTTAGAAATAAGATATACATACTCTATATACTCCCTTATAAATCAGGTCCATCTGCAGACCGCATAGACCCAGATCTGCCATTGCAATATAAGTGCACATGCAGACTTGAGTCTAAGATGTTAATAAGGGTAACTAGTAAAACAAAGAACCTTCATCTGCCAGTGCATTATGTGATGGCAGATAAGGGTCTATGTTGTTTGCAATGTGACCAATGTATAAGCTAGTATATACGGTAAATTGGATTGCAGAATATGGTATATTTCCCCCATGATAAGCCCAGGGGGCTGGCTTGTAAATGTGTTATCAAATATAAGTGGAGTCTAACTGCAGACAACAAAGATCCTGATCTGCTATAGTATAATAAGTGTGCAGGTCAGGGTCTATGATGTTTGTTCCACTGATTACTCCAAATAAACTGCACACAGATCTTTCAGTGCAATATGCGATGGAAGATCTGGGTCTGTGCAGTTTGCAGTTGGACCAGTCTTATAGGCGAGTATAGATGGTATGTAATAGGACTGGGCATGTTGACTCTGATATAGTTTTTAAAGTAGTAGATGGGTTTATTATCAAACATGACTTATCATCATCTGTTAAAGAATGGCATTACTGAAATGTCATAGTCTGTGCAAGTCTAGGATACTCTGTTACAGTCAAAGCATTGGTGAGCCACAGTGGTAAAATCAATCAAAAATCATTGGCCTTTTCACTTGGAAGGGAGAAAAGACCTAGGATGTAAATAGTGTCCATTTTGAACTGCACTCAAGCACATGGTTGTTGGTACATCATAATGTTTTATTAATGTCACAAGGACTTGATCATTTATCATCACTAACAGCAATGCAATAGTTTCAGCTTATGAATGATTTCTTTAAATTTTTTTCATTCAAAGGCTAAAGGAATAATATTAACAACAATCTCTTAAAGGGATTAACACTCAACTATTTCAAAAGAATTTCCAGAAATTCAAGATAATACCATTTCTCCTTTTTAACTGCTGAGTGTTGAAAACATCTCTAATATTCCTGAATGACAAGATTTTGAAATTAGCCTGTGGCAGTCATATTGGATGTAAGATAATAATTAATACCATTTTAATTTCAGACAAATTGGACACCATTAGATGACTTTTAACGAATACCCCATGCTGATGTGACCATTCAGTTCAAGAGAATTTGTGACAAGAACTTCAACATGCTCACTGTGGAAGCCACATTTGAAATCAGACTGGCACCATTTTCATTCACAAACAATCAGATATCATAATTAGTCTTCAGGTGAAAACTCCATGCTAATATGACTTTCCATTCAAGAGGAATAGCATAGCAAAATTTTCAAGATGGCTGCAATGATGGCCATACTGAATGTCAAATTGGTACCAGTTTCATTTAGTACCAACTAGTCATCGTAAGAAGTCTTCTGGTGAGGACCCTCTATAAATATAACTTCCATCTTGGAAAAGAAGAGATAAAGTATTTATGTTGGCTGTTGTGGTGGCCATATTAGATATCAGATTTGCAAAATTTCATTGAAGGCCAACTAGACACTGTAAGTAGTTTTCCAGTGAAAACCCCTAGCCGATATGACTTTCAGTTCAGGAGGAGTGGCAATAACAACATTTTCAAGATGGTTGGCATGGTGGACATATTAGATGTCATCTTGTCACCATATTTATTTAGGACCAACTGCACATTATAAGAAGCCTTTCACTGAAAACACATGTTGACATGACCATCCATTCAGAATTAGCAATAACAAGATTTACCAGATGGCTGCTGAGGTGGCCAAACTGACAACTGATTGTCCAGTTAGCACCTTTATCATCTCAGACTAACTAGATACCAAAAGAAGTCTACTGGTAATATTCACATGCATACATAACTTTCATTTCAGGAGGAACTGTTGTAACAAGATTTACAAAATGGCAGCCATGGCAATCATTTTAGATGGCAGATTTGTGTAATCTTCATTTAAGACCAACAAGTATTTAGTAAGAACCTCAGGTTAATATGACCATCCATTCAGAAGGAGTAGCAATAATAAGATTTTCATGATGACTGCTGTGGCATCCATAGTAAATGCCAAAGCCAACCATTTTGATATAGGACCAACTGGATATCATATGAAGTCTGACACACTACCAAGTGAGCTACCATGGCTTCCCCACAGCAGATCTAAGTTCATATCAAGAATGCAGTTTTCATTTTAAAAAATTTGGATTCTGTATTTTAACAACATTGGTGTGTACAGTCAAACTGATTATCCAGAATCCCTGGTAGACATTAATTTTGTCCAGATTAAAAACAGTAATGCAGTGATCCCTTGCTATAACACTGTACAAAGAAGCCATACAAGTGTCCTGTGTTGTAGGTGAAGTCACCTTATACTGGGTTACGTTATACACAGTATTACTATTATACCATCATGTCAAGTGATGGGATCGGAGACCGTACCTGCTTTATAAAAGGTCTGCCTTACACGGATGTGACTATTAGTGACAGGCTACTATACAGAGAATGAATTATACACCTAGAGGACATTCAACTGGTCTGAATGAGTGAGAAGTCTGGATGATTGGAGGACAGGACTGCTAATTGAAGTTTTCCTGTCTTGAATGGGGAAAAAAAACAGTAGTGACCAACTCCCTCTTCAGCTATGTCAAATGAATGCTGTTAAGGATGAGAAGGTTTGGTACTTGAGTCAAGTTGAAGCCTCAACTAAAGCAAGGAAGTTTTGTAAAGCATGTACCTGAAGTAGGTATGTTATCAAGGATCACACATGACATAAGCATTTCCTGTCTGTGAGGCCAATTAACATTTATGTATCAAGTATATTCAGCATCTATATTTACCGTAATTCCCCTGAGATAACTCAAAGCTTGTTGATAAAAACATCTCCCAAGTTTCATCTAATGCTGGAAAATTTAGATATAAAACACTTACCACTGATAAGCATATTCCTAATAAAATCTCTAATGAGCCCCCCCCCCATGTGTTATGTTATAGAATTAATTAGTGTAATGGACATGGTCATTCCATAATTATTTAGCAATAAAACAAAAGAAACTATTTGGACACATACAAATTTCCTAAATTTCGGTTTCCAAAGATTTCTTCCTCGCAGAAAACTTCCATAAATTTGAAATGAAGAGTAGTAAACCAGTGTGTGTGTGTGTGTGTGTGTGTGTGTGTGTGTGTGTGTGTGTGTGTGTGTGTGTGTGTGTGTGTGTGTGTGTGTGTGTGTGTGTGTGTGTGCGTGCGTACATGCATGTGTGTGTGTGCGCATGCGATTTGGAGTTTTAATGTAGCTTTAATGATTTTTTGGTCATATCTCTATGATGCCTGCAGTGTGGCAGTCTATAGTGATGTCTAGCACTAGGGCATCATGTAGCATCATGTCACACCCAGTCACATCATCCTGACACCAGGCCGACCAGTCCTTACACTAACATCTTAATGCTGAACACCAAGTGAGGCAGCTGATAGTACCATCTTAGTAAGTCTTTGGTATGACTTGGCCGAGTTCAAACCTGCGACCTCCCACATCTCTTAGGCCACCAGAGCAGTCAGTTGCAAACCAGACTGAATGTGAATGCATGAAAGCACTGTAACAGAAACTTTAACATTTTGTAATAATGAATAATTTGGCAACCCTTGGAAAAGACAGTACCACATTCACTATGCCCTTGAAAATATCCAGGGGTAGCAAATCCCTGCTCAAACTTGATTTTATTATTGCTCACAAGATACAAGCAACAAACAAACACAGTTCATAAAGTAGATGACGCACTTATCAGAAGTACTTTGCAGTTAAAATCTGAAGGCTTTAAAATGCCAAATTGACAATATGTGGAGTCCAAAAAAAAAAACAAGATGAAAGATTAGACACCTGTGATGAATCAACATACTCTAATTGCCCATATAATATACATTCAACTGCAAACAGCACAGATCTTGATCTGTATAATGTGCAAACAGATCAGGGTTGTTTGTTCTAATTCTGATTTTTGGAAAACCACATCTCTGACCTGCCTGCTGCCAGCAAAGTATGCAGATCAGGGTGTATGTTGTTCTATTTGTGATTTTAAGCAAACTGACCTCTGACATGATAGTATGCAAACTGACCTCTGACCTGACAGCATAATATGCAGATCAGGGTTTATGTTGTTCTGCTTGTGATTTTAGGCAAACTGATCTCTGCCATGATAGTATGCAAACTGATCTCTGACCTGACAGCATAATATGCAGATCAGGGTTTATATAAAATACTTTGTTCTACTTGTGATTTTGCATTTGCTGCATCAATGATCTGCCAGTATAGTAAGTAGAGCAGGGTTTATGTTCTTCTACTTGTGATTTTAAGCAAAATACATCTCTGATCTCCCAGCAAAGCATGTAGATCAGACTCGATTTTTTCTGGTGGGTGTTGAATATGGTTCACTTTCCTTCCTTTGGTGCCCGAGGTAAAGGATTGAATCCCAACAGGGGCAAAAAAAAGCTGTGTTTTCAATCACCTTCATTAGCATTATTTGGGGTGTGATGCTAAACAATGTTCCATCTATTCAATGGGGATGATAAATAGCAGCACCCTGCACAGAAAGAGTCACAGGTAAAATATCCCTCATGTGGCATTCAAAATAGATCAGATAACTGTTGCTGCCACTGAGGTTCCTCCCTATACCCCAGTATGAGCAAAAACACACTGGTCTGTAATACTTCATCTATCGGGATGTTGCAGTAATTGGTAGATACATACCATATATACTTGCTTATAAGACAAGTCCATCTGCAAACTGCACACACTCTGATCTGTCATCACATAATGCGACAGCAGATCTGGTTCTATGCAGTTTGTCAGGAGTAATCAGTAGAACAAACAACACAGACACTTATCTGCAGGTGCATTATGATATGGAGATCAGGATCCTTGTTGTTTGCAATTTGGCTCAACTTATAAGATAGTACATATATGACAAATGTAAATATGGTATTATAAACAAACATGATATTGAATTGATTTTATAAATTGTTCAAGAATGTCCCCCCCCCACTCAAAATTATCACAACTTTCTTCTTTGGAACCATTATGCACATCTATAAACCTGGGCTAAAAAAATTTACAAGTAGGGGCTGAGACCAAAAAAATTCTTTCTATACACTAACTTTTAACCTTATGGCAGAGACATTCATATTCCAAATTGGCATCAAGACGACACCACTGCAATTTGGACACTGAATCTAAAACTAATCCCAGGATGAAGGGGTATTTTCTGGTGATGTCGAGGTTACAATTAAGAAATGTGTGGTGCATACATAAAAGTTGAGGGTGGTAGCTCTAATTCCCACCCAAGGAGAAATTAAGAAGTCAGTGGCACTAGCATTAACTCGTTGCACAAGGCCACTTAGTTATATGTGACATTAAAACATAGTCAGAAGCAATAGACTTTTTCAAAAAGCTCAGGCATTTTAAGCTGGTTACATGTTATGTACATTATAAGATGAGAAAAACTAATGCAGGACAAGTAAAAGTTCCAAGTCATTTTCCTGCAAGACAAGTAGCAAACTAAAAGTTTTCAAAGATCTAACAGACCATCCCCAATCATATGCTAAGCTGGAAATATTTATCTTATATGGTGCACAAGCTGTAAAGCATTACATAAACAGATGAACATGTGATCTAAAATCCAACAGTCGACATGTATTTCTTAGATAATTGATTCTTTGATAATATAAATCACCCAAACTAATCTTTTTAATCATAAGACTGCCTTGTATTAACCTTGTATCATTTGTCTCTCACTCTGACACACATATTGACAAAACGCAAAAAGTAAACACCCAAACATTGATGAAAGAATTGCCCAGGATTATCAAGGTCTCTATATTGACATGCTCATGATATCTATTTTAGTCCCAGAAAGCACAATCAGCAATTATTATTCTTAGCCTTGACAAAAATGGCTGTTCTGTATATCCCTGACCTTGACCTTTGATCTTCTGTTGCAAAAATGATGAGATAACTTGCAGATGTACACTTTTTTTTTCCAACTTGGCCATATCATGCCACCAGTACTAATGACACTGAGTGAAATTCATGCTCTTGCCTGCAATGGAAGTCATCCTTTCCCCAGTTTCCTTTACCTCTGACCTCTAGGTTCACTTAAATTTAGACAATAATGTGAAAAAAATTATGTAACTGTCCATGTCAATAACAGACTTAAGTGCCATGTTGAACATCAATTCAATGACAAGATACAAGACATAACCCTAATAATAAACTCTGACCAAAATCTGATGGCAGAAGGATGATTGACACACACACACCAATAGTCCAATAGATAAACTGAGAGACTGAAGGAATGGGAATGTATATCTTATTTTCTGGACCATTAATAGCAGGAAAAAAATTTCTAGAAGGAAAGATTTGCAAACAATGGGTTTAAAATGCCATAAAAGCATTCTGGAAGCAAAAAGAAAGTGACAAATTCATAAGAAATAAATTGAAGGTCTCATTTTTCTTAGCATCACTTTCAAGATGATGTTAAAACTGAATATTGTATATCACATAATGTCAGAACATTTGGAAAGGATAGTGTTCTCCTAAAATTAATGTCCACCAAAAATTATATCATAAAGTACCTGTAATTCATGAAAATTTAATGTTGCTATGGTGACTCAATTGAGTTTGCAAATCATTAATTCAAAGAAACTACAACCACATGCAAACTAAATAAGGAATGAACAAATTCATCACCATATGTACTTGCTTATAAGTCAAATCCAGCTGTAAATGCTCAGGCTAGCATCTGCCATTCCATAATACCACTGGCAGATCTGGGTCTATGCAGTCTGGCAGAAGCAATCAGTAGAAAAACAACAAAGATGGTCTGAAAGCATATTATGCTATGGCATATCAGGGTCTCCCAGTATGTTGGTCGCACTTGGACTCAGCTTATAAGATAGTATAGATGGTAAATGTAGAATCCCAATTACAAGCATGGCCATAAACTATACACCCACTAAGAAGTAACAGGAATTATTTGGTTTTGTGGGTTTAAATAAATTTTTCAGCACATGATAGACTATTCATGGCAGCCAGTACATATTTTGGCTGAGTATGTATCCAGAAAGAACCACACACCCCAAGAAGCTACTGGCAAGCTTTCTCACATACCCCACACTGGCTGAGGAATTAGAATACACTTGGACACAGTTGAGATCTGACTGCCCCCAACCCAGCCCAGAAAGTAAAATGAACAATCAGCACTGATTTAGTAAAGAAATCAAATACCATAAAATGTTTCTCAAATGTGACTTGGATTTCCACTGTTGATATAGTGAAGGGAGTAAATATGAAAGCAACAGCTATGATTATATCAGTCAATTTATTCACTGCCATTTACTCTAGCTGTAGATCCAGAGGGGGCTATAATGAGGTGGTTAATCATGGAAAGGTGATGGGCAAATAAACAAATAAAGTCATAACGATTAAGCAACACAAACAGTATCTGTCAGAAGGCGAGTGCATAAGGAATATGCCTGCCCATTCAACGGAAGCTCTTAAAAATGCATACCAGGTTTCAGGAAGGTATCCCAAATGATCTGGAATATATTAGCTGACAACAGCATGATAGAGAGACAGATGGACACAATCTTTTTCTTTTAAATATGGGGATAACTCCTCAAATTCCGATCAAGCAGAATCAATTATTTTACAAGACATACCATTTATACTTGCTTATTAGTGGAGTCAACGTGCAAATGACAAGGATCCTGATCTGCCATAGCATAATGTGCCTGCAGATCAGGGTCTTTGTTGTTAGTTCTACTGATTACTCCTAACAAACTGCACAGACTCAGATCTGCTGGCGCATTATGTGACAGAATATCTGGGTCTTGCAGTTTGCATTTGGACTTGAGTGTGTGTGTTTTGGATTTTTAATGTAGCTTTAACAATTTTAGTCATATTGCTATAATGTCTGCAGTGTGGCAGTCTATAGTGATGTCTAGTAATTAGGCATCATACCAGACATGTGGCATTATGTTCCACCCAGTCACATCATTCTGACACCAAGCTGACCAGTCCTAACACTAACCTCTTAATGCTGAGCATCAAATGAGGCAGCTGCTAGTATAATTTTTATAAGTCTTTGGTATGACTCAGCTGTGGTTCAAACCCACGACCTCCCACATCCAAGGTGGATGCTCTAATCACTTAGGCCACTGGAGTGGTCAGCTGGACAACTGCTCAGTCATGATACAAGAGCACACCAAGTTTTATAATGATACCTCAAACAGTTAAGGAGATGTGATGTCTAAATACAGTTTTTAAATATTGAGAAATAACCATAAAAGTACAAATCTAACAAAGCATAATCTTATATGTGACATAAACTATTGTCATGATACAAATGCAAGCCAAATATCATGAAGATATCTTGAATGGTTTGGTAGATAATTTAAAAAAAAAACTGGATAATTTTAATTTTTTAGTCATGTTCATTCAACTGTTTCAACAAATGCATCAATCTATTTCACATAACTCAAAATGGGCCATAGGTGGCTGAGTGATCTGATGCAGTCACCTTTACAGATCACCAACATCTCACCTCTGTCCATGTGGGGTCAAGTCTCAGGCTTGGCCAACATGGGTATGTGAGAAAGCTTGCCAGTAGCTTCCTGTGGGTTGGTGGTTTATAAAGGGATTTTTCCAGGTTCTTTCTCCACCAGATATATTGGCTGTAATGTATAGCCTATCGTGTGCTTAAAAATGGCATTAAACCCACAACAACGATAACAACAACATGACTCAACATAATCTCTTTGAAGCTATACCACATTGGTTTATTTGAAACATTTTCATGCTGTCTTAATGGCAGTGATCTTGATCAATTAATCTCTAATTTGCAATAAACCCATAAAAATAGTTCATTAAGACATTCTATTTTATACTCATCCATCATACACATTCACTCACATATACACAGACATGCATTTACACATACAAATACTGCATATGCAATGTCACAAATTTTCTTTCATTAAAATTTTTTAATCACTTCCACAATCAATTTCATTAGTATTCCAGGGTTCTCACATGAACTAAGGAAGCCATCCAAGTTGGCTAGGTGAGACAGTATAGTGAGATATAACAAGCTGGTTTTTATAGTAAGACAAAAAGCAGGTAATTTTTTCTCAAGGGAAGAAAAATATGAAATTTATCTACAGAGGCTGAACTCACTTTTATTTACATAATATATTAATACTTATGATTATTGTATAAACTCATGCAGACTGACACAGATGAATTAATTTGGAAACATTCTCAACATCTGTATTTTTTCCGAATGATATTATTAATATTGTAAAGATACTTAAATCCAAACACAATCTATAGCATCATGATTACCAAAGCAAAGGACAATATTTTAACACAGCTTTAATTTTAGGTCCATTTCCTGTCAACTAATTCCGACTTATTTGCAGACAGATCAACCTTCGATTGACTTGCAGATGGAAGCAAAGTTAAAGTCAGTCTTCCACATCCAGTAGAAAATTATCATAATTACATCGGATGTGTGGACAGGAACAATCAGTTAAGAGCAAAAACCCCAATAAATAGGCCATCAATAAAATATTGGCAGCATTTTTCACTTATCTTGTAAACTTGTGTATTGCCAATACCTTATTGTTAAGAAGACACAGCTATTTCACCCATGAAGAAATGATATACCATCTTAGACAGCAAAGATGATGTTGCCAACAGGGCTGATTGGTAACTTCTCAAGTTCATCCAGTCTGTGTGCCAACTCAACCCAGAATTCAGACTTTCAAAACTTACACCCACAGAAACAAGATGCAAGTGGTGGACCAAGAGAGGAGATAATAAGCACAGGAACACAGTTTATGGTTACATTCAATGCAAAATTAATTTATGCAAAGGTGAAGCTTAAACATGCCATAGTTTTCATGGCTTAGGGTTTAAGGAATGAACAATTTTTACACTATTTCTAGACTTGACATATTAAATTTTCTTGTTTTCCTGCTTCTGAATTTATTCATTTACTTGTGACTGTCACACTACTGTCACATTCTGCACTTCCTTGTCACATTATACATTTGTTTGATTTATATTGCCCAATGCTGGCAAGTCAAGATGTTTCACTTATTATATATGTAGTTATCATTTTAAAGATGTAATTATTTTAATGATATAAATTGTTTGCAGAATTATTTGAATGTGTTCTTATTAAAGCAACTCTTAATAAAACAAACAGTTTGTTGCATTCTTTACTCTTGTTGTTATCTGTACCAGACTGGATGATATGGTAACTTAATTGGAGTATCACAACCACTATTTATGCAAATTAATTTCACAATTTTAAGAGACATATCACAGAAGTACTCTTAATAAAGTGATTTAAACTAAAGAATTGGCCTGAGTTTTTTCAGACTTTGTAACAGAATGACTTTAAAATAATTATATTTTACATGTAGATTCCAGATATCCATGGTAAATGTTCTCACTTATCAGGGTGCTGAATAACTTACAAATACTCCTAATATGAAAAGTATTTGTAGTTATATTCATAAGAAAGCATTATATTATTATTATTATTATTATTATTATTATTATTATTATTATTATTATTATTATTTAAAAAAGGAAATAAGTAAAGAAAGATAACTTTTTCCATTAAAAATGTTTCTTATAGTATTCCATTGCCATGGTAACCAGGTGATGGTTCTTTCAGATAGTAAAATGGAGTACTTCCAATTTGCAATTGGGGTTTATACATGCAAACATTCTGATTTTGCTCTGTAAAATGAATCAGTACTACTGTACTGAAATTCAATTCATGTCACCTACAACTTTCTGTGCAAATCAGGTGGTTTAAGTGCAATGCTACCATGCAGCAAAGGGTTAAAATGCTGCAGAGACAGTCCAAACTTTCACAAAATACATGTTCCAGGGTTCCTGCACCAAAAAGATTTTTATTTTCCTGTTTTCCAGGAGATTTTAAGGAGAAAATGAAAACTTTCAGGACTCATTTCTAAAGTCTGATACTCTGATTAAAGGCAATAATGCAGTTGAAGGCATGTGTGCAAAAATCTCTTACTTACCAGTCTCAATCATGGCTATCATTGCAAAAATCGTTCACAGCAAAGTTGCAGTGGAAAAATAATGTTTTCTTTCTCTAACAAAATGTTTTGTTTAGCTTTTCAATATCAAATTCCATGACACTTTATGACAAAAAGAAATTTTCAAGGAGGTTTAATGGATATTTTTGCTGAATTCAAATTCCAGTTGGATTCCAGAACCTCCTTAAAACATCAGGCAGGCCCGGGAACCCTGATTATCTAGCCACAATACAAGAAAATGCCAAGTTTCATGAATAAAAATATGGTTATGGATATAATAAGTATTAATACAACTTTCAAAACACGTGGAGATAACAAGTCCTAATCTGACAATGGTGAATCTTGCATGGAACATAATCTCGTCAATATGCAAATAAAAACCAAGATTCATGCAGATGTCTCGAACAGCTGATGTGCTATTAACCAGAAAACAGTGTCATGTATTGATGGATAGGCACAGTATATAATAAATTCTATTAGTAGTAATCAGATAAAACCAAATATTATATATGGGGCAGAAAATCTATTATACAAAAATGCTTACTCTGTTTCATGAAGATATTTTAAACAGTTCAGGAGATATTAATCAGAGACCTATCTGCTGGACATGATTTGAAACAAGAGTCCCTTGAAGGGACTGATGCTCTACTGGGGAAAATTTTTTCAGGAATTCAAGATAAGACCATTTCTTTCTTTTAACCATCAGGTGTTTCAACCATCTCTGATATTCTTTAGCAATAACAAGATTTTGAATTAGTTGCTGTGGTATATATTGAGTGTCAGCATGGCACCATTTCCAATTAGGACATAACAGACATCAGTAGAAATATTTTGGTGACAATCCCACACCATACTGATCATCCATTCAGGAGGAGTAGTGACAACAAGATTTATAAGACTGTCCTAGTTGCAGCCATACTGGACATAAAACTGCACTATTTTCATTTAGGACCATCTAAGTATCATAAGCCTATTTGTGAAAGCACCCTTTTTATATAGTAATCCATTTGGAATGAATAGAGAAACAATATTTTTAAGATATAACTTTCCATTCAGTATTAGCAATAACAAAGATTTGCAAGATGGCTGCTGTGGTGGCCACACTGGACATCAGATCGACACCACTTTCAGTTAAGACCAACCAGACATATTGTCTTTTAGTGAAAATGTCATGCTGATACAACCATCTATTCAGGAGAAGTACTGATAAGAAGATTTTCAAGATGGCCTCTGTGTGGTGGTCATATTAAATGTCTGACAGGCTCCATTTTCACTTAAGACCAACTGGAAGTTGTCTATTGAAAACTTGATGTCAGTATGACTTTCTGTTCAGGTAGAGTTGTGATAACAAGAGTTTTTAAGATGGCTGTCATGGTGGCCATATTTGATGTCTAATTAGAACCATTTTCATTTCAGACCAGCTAGCCATCATAATAAGTCATAATGATATCCATTCATTCAGGAAGTGATGACAAGATTTTCAAGATGGCTGTCATAATGGCCATAGTGGATGTATTAGCATGACCATTTTCATGTAGGACCAACTAGACCAGTGGTTCTTTTTCAGGCCACCGCCCCTTTGGTTATCCTTAGTACCCCCTAACTTACCCTGTACAAAGCATTAATCAGCATTAGCGCCCACCCACCCCTCAGTAATCCCACTGCCCCCAAGGGGGCAGTACCACCCACTTTGGGAACCACTGAACTAGACCATGGGATGAATGTATGTGTAAAGTTTCATGTCAATTTTAAAAAGTAGTTTAGGAGGAGTTGCAATAACAAACTTGTATGACCAGAAGAGCTAATAAAAGTGGAAATAACTCTTCACATACAGATAGACACCATTTTTAACAAAACTTAATGTCTAGTCATTCTACAAAACAAAGTAAGTTTCCATGAATATATCTCAAAGAGTTCAGGAGATATTAAGTAAATAAAAGCATGACAAGCATACAAGCTGACTCCAGTATTTCCTCTGCAAAGTTTGCAGACGTCTGCATGGGGGGAGGAGGAGTTATAAAAAGGATTCATTGGACTCTATTGAAATGAAGGTAGCAACTATATAGCATAAACTTAAATAATGGCCATACTGGATGTATGAGCATGACCATTTTCATGAAGGACCAACTAGACCAGTGGTTCACAAACTTTTTTGGGCCACCGCCCCTTTGGCTATCCTCAACGCCACCCCCCTTTACACTGTACAAAGCATTATTCAGCATTAGGGCCCCCCAGTAATCCCACCGCTTTATCCCATAAAATCTGTCAATAAAATTCTGGTTATGGCTCCACTCTTCAATTTATTGCTAGCATGTTGCAATTAAGGTTGCAGTGTTTTCCCCACGAACACA
Organism: Megalonaias nervosa; assembly: GCA_016617855.1. Taxonomy (NCBI): domain Eukaryota; kingdom Metazoa; phylum Mollusca; class Bivalvia; order Unionida; family Unionidae; genus Megalonaias; species Megalonaias nervosa. Next base: position 110,458 of record JAECUM010093012.1, on the reverse strand, counting down.
ATCCACAAATTTTATTTTGAGTTGGTTTGCATTTACATAATTAAACACATTAGCATACTGGAGCTCTTTTTTACAGACTATAAACAATAAAATAACAATTAACTTTTACAATGAGAGATACCTACCTACATATATATATATATATATACATACGTCATGCATGCATACAAGCATCCATCCATCCATTAATACATCCATCCATCCATTGACACATGTACATACATACATACATAGATACATACATACACACAAATTTAATCATATAACTAGTTATTAAAAGCTTCTAAGCTAAAATACATTTACAAATATAAATCTCTGTTGAAAGATTCCATGCAAGTACATGTAGGTACATAATAAATAAGCTCTGATGATTCCTCCAAGCTGCAGTGTTCCCATTATAAGTTCACTGCCTTACTACACTTTAATGATTGTGTCACTGTACCTTCATTGTCCTATAACCCATTAACTAACGATTGTGTCACTGTACTATGTCCTGCTGTGCATTAAATGACTTTGCCACTGTACTATCATTGCCCTACAATGCTTTAACTGACTGTGCGACTGCATCATCATCGTTCTTCAATGCTTTAAATGTGTTTACCACTGCATCGTCATTGCCCTACAATACTTTTAATGAGTTTGCCACTGTACCATCATTGCCCTATTATGCTTTAACTGACTGTGCCACTGCATCATCATTGCCCTACAATACTTTAAATGAGTTTGCCACTATAACATCATTGCCCTACTATGCTTTAAGTGTCGTTGCCACTGTACTATCATTGCCCCTAAATGCTTTAAGTGTGTTTGCCACTGCATCATCATTGCCTTACAATACTATAAATGAGTTTGCCACTGTACCATCATTGTTCTACAATACTATGAATGAGTTTGCCACTGCAACATCATTGCCCTACAATACTATAAATGAATTTGCCACTGCATTCTCATTGCCCTACAATACTATAAATGGCTTTGCCATTGTATCATCGTTGCCCTACAGTATGGCCCTACAATACTTTAAATGATACTGCCACTGTACCATCATTGCCCCTACTACACTTTAACTGATTTTTGCCACTGAATCATCACTGATCCACATCACTTTCAAAAGGTTTCAATATGTATTGTGACAATTTTTAAAAAAGTACAAGATTGTTATATAGCCATGTTTCTTTCTCAACAGCAAACAGTAACCCTGCCTTTTAATGTAATGGGTCCATAATGTACCATACTACTGGTGAGATTACCCAATATCAAGTATTATGTATGTACTTTCTTATAAGTTGGATCCAACTGCAAACTATATTGATCCCAGATCTGCTGTTGCATAATGTGTCAGCAGATATAGGTCTATGCAGTTTGCTAGGAGCAATAAGTAGAACAAAAAAAGACAGACCCTGATCTGCTGGCACATTGTGTGAGATCATGGCCTATGTTGTCTGCAGCTGGAATCTACTTAAAAGCTAGTATATATGGTAAAGTTACAAGCAAAAACATCAAAAAAGGAAATTTAACAAAAAATTCCTTAGAGTCAGAAGGACTAATTAAGTTAGAATTTTACTAGTCCTGCTGAATCTTCACAAGTCCTTCCCACAAAATAATGTCAGGCCTGTATCTAGATTAACAACACTTTTATTTCTTAAATATCACAATCATTTATAATTCAGAAGTACAAATCATACTTTAGAAAACGACCAAGGTTACTTGAAAATATTCTCTGCAAGTTCACAATAAAAACAATTTCAACAGAAACTGACTGTAAAACGAAAGATGATTCCGTAAACATTTTTGAGAGTCTCATCATCCAGAATAAGAACAAATTACTTAATAAAAGAAAAAGACAAAGACCTCATTCATGCTCGTCATGATGTTTCATAATTCCATAGCAGGTTTAAGGCAGTACCCATTGTGCTACAGTGAAAGTTAGGTGATATCATTATAGCAGTGTATGGTTTTCATAACAAATATGACCCTCTGAACAAAACTTACATGTCTCCATCATACTAATTTTTTAAAAACAGGATGGTTAAAACAAATTAGGGATTCTGATGGCCGTGACACTGTGGCGACAGTTAGACAAGTTCATAAATCTGATTTACAGTCTTTTAGTTGCAATTTCTGAAATGATAAATCATCTATCAATTTCTTAAGGGTAGGGCTCATGTGACATTATTTAAGTTTGCAGGGCATGATAGTTAAAGACCCATAATTGACACTGCAAGGTTTTCAGTGAATTCCATCTGCGCTCTGACTTCACACCTCAATATAAATCTCAAAGTGTCAAAAATGGAAATATCAGGGGAAACTTAGCCCAACAGTTTTTAACATACAACTTTACAAAATCTAACAAAACCAGTAAAGATTTACTGCATATACTTGCTCATAAGTTGAATCAACTGCAAAATGAACAGACCCAGATCTGCCATCACATAATGCACTGGCAGATCTGGGTCTGTGCAGTTTGTTAGGCATAATCAGTAGAACAACACAGACCCTGATCTACAGGCGTATTATGCTATGGCAGATCAGGATCTTTTGTTGTCTGCATTTTGACTCGACTTATAAGCAAGTTCATAAGGTGTATAGCCTTGTTTGCAATACAATTTAAAAGATCATCGGTTAACTCTGAAAGAAGTATGTGTCATCAAATTTTCAAAAATTACATATGATAATGAAATAAATGCTAACAGGTGACAAATGAAAATTTACTAGCTATTGGGACTATTAAAATTATTAATACAATTGGTCCTAAAGGGAATTTACTAGCCTGGGGCTAAGAGACTACCACTATTTTCAAGCCCCCCAAAAATAGAGCAAGTTAGTGATATTCTCATGAGCAAATATGTAACAGCAAGTGACAAATCCCAACAACAATGATGGAAATAAAACTGGCGAATTTAATGTGATCCATGACAATAAATGCTTTATATGGAGTGTTGCACTATACAAAGGGTCTTTATATTGAGGGACTACACACCATTTGTGTGAATTGCAATGTTAAAGTGAACTCTCTGTACTGAGATGAACATTCTGCTTTAAGTTTTATGAATACACTTTCAAAACTTTGGTAGATTCCTCTGAGAAGGTTTCTAACATCATCTATAAAAGCCACAAAAAATGTATGGTACACTTGTCTTAAGGGGGTTTGAAGTGGCTTGAGAGTACGAACTTAACCTTGAAGGAGCTCATGTAGTGGAAGTTGGAAAAAACCCTCCAACTCTCATATTATAAACATACAAGCTTATATCTGGTGTATTTTCACATCATAAACATCCCAGCTAATATCTAGCGTATTTTCAGATATAGCTCAAGAAGGCTTGTTCCTAGGGTAATTGGTCAATGTAATGGAAGCAGAACCATCATAAAGAATAATCTAATGATGTCATAACAGTGCTACTGCTATAAGAAGTTCATAAAAAATTTATTGAACTTGGATTATCAACATACTTTAACAGGGACAGAAAACTTAAAGAGAAATTTAATAATGTACTATCGATAAAGTTTTATGTGCCATATACTTGCTTATAAGTCAAGTCCAACTGCAAACTGCACTGACCCAGATCTGCCAGGGCATTATGCACTGGCAGATCTGGGACTGTGCAGTTTGCTCAGAGTAATCAGTAGAACAAATACCATAGTGCTCTGCAGGCGCATTATGATCAGGATCATTGTTTTTTGCTTTGATTTGAGTGAGTATACAAGGTAGATTACAGTGCAGAAAGCACACTTTAAAATGAAGTGGTTTCTTTCTAGACCGAACAGGCTGACCGTAACAGTCTACTCATCTCCATTCTGCGAGTTTCACACATTTTCCCCAGCAAGTTGATGTAGTCTGCACAGCAAACACAGCAAACAAGTGCACAAAGGAAAGAAACTATGGAATGATAAATATGAAAAAAAACAAACCCCACATTGGGCTTAAGATTTTACAGGGTTTTTTTTGCAATATAATCACAAAGCCAATCAGCAGACAGTGAAAAAATAAGTCCAAATATACCGGCAAATAATTAGATGGAGTTGTAAGAAATAAGTTCTCCTCAGTTACTGTTTTTTCTACTACTTTTTTGGGGAGAAAGTAATAGTAACATCAGATTTGCTTTTTATGCATTATCAAAGATAAAGTAAGACATTTACCAGTCTGCGTTCCTTCTTTTCAAGCACTGGACTGGTTGAAACATTCATCAAGTGGTACATTCCAGGATAAGAAAAATCATCCTTTTGTATCAATGATAATTAAGATACAGCTAAATCAATGTGTTTGGCAGAAATGTTCTTATTTTCCAGGTAGTTTCAAGTCCCCATCTAGCAAATCAATATAAAAATTTTAACTGTTCTGAAAAATGCCCACAATTCCCCAGAGATTCTTCCATTCTGATTCCTTATTATCGAATGACAGAGAGTTTGAGCATTGGGTTTGTAGCCTCTGATAAAGTATGACACTGTCAACACCTTTCCTATGTTGAACCCAGTCATGACCCAAAGGGTCAGGTGCTATCAGTGGAGAAACCTTGATTCTGTGTGATACATACCATACAACACAGTTTGGGATGTTCTATGTAAAAGATAAACAATATTCTTGTGCTTTTGCTTTACACTGGTGTTTGTTTATTTCATAGAACACACCAAACTATGTTATATCTGTTTTCTTCTTCATAAAACTGCTAAAACTATGTAATACCTGATAGAAAAAGCTGGCATGAATGAAAGGATGATTTTCGACCTGCCACTCAAAGTAAAGGCAAACATAGCAAGTGTGGAGTTTTTAAATTGGCATGCAATAAAAATACTCATGAGTTTTGAAATTGGCATGGAATAAAAATTACCCAGTCATCTGGTCAATATCTTGTGATGAGATAACTAACTAAAACATGTGGATTCTAACCATAGTTCAGGATCTAAACCTGGTGATAGTGGTATACATTTTGGAGTCAACCAACAAATGTATAGCTACAGTGATAAGAACTGATTAGTTGGGAGGTGTCAAAATTACACCACTTCCTCTGACAGGTGCTTGTTGTACACTGAGCATAATTGACTAACAAATAGACAGATCAAAGATTTACATTTGCAAATTACAGACCTGCCATTGATTATTGGCAAAAAGACCCCAACAAAGCAAACAATCCAGAAGAGGACTCAAGAGGGAGCTAAGGATCAAAGACACACTTATACAAGTGATGTATCCATTCTGCAAGTTTGCATTAATACTTACTATACATGTGCAGTGAAAAATTTAAGACATTTATAAGACAACACAGTTTTTTTCTTTTATAAACAGGTGTCCTTATTTGGAGTGTCTCATAAAAGCTCTCTATTATAAAATGTATTCACATATATTCTTTTGTCCTTTATAAGTTGTAACTCAAAGACTTTCTGTCTAGATTTCCTCTTATGATGACAACTTCACTAACCATATTGTGTTGAAGCCCCAAAACATGTTTTTAGTAAAGGAAATCTATGCCCCAAATTCTCACAAGAAAAAGTTATATATAAATCAAATTTGACCACCTAGGTCTTTATGATTTGAAGCCTTACATTGTAATCCATGAAGTCTTTTAAACATCATTGAGCAGAAACAAAGTCAAAGGGAAAATTTTAAAGTCAAACATGGGTCAGAATGCTGTAAAATTATGTCTTTTAATAGTAAAAACTGAACCTGACCTAGACCTTACAAAAGTACATTCACAAACTGAATTTGATTTAAATCCATGAAGTCCTGAAAAATTTACTAAGTGGAGACAAAATCTGTGATGGACATGACAGGATGGAGGTTCATTAGTAATACTATATACCCTATCCAGAGATATGGTTGGGATATAAAAATAAAAATTTCTTTTTTCATTTGATCAACCAAAGTGTTCCTAAGAATGTACATGCCATATTGCAAAAAATCTCCATGTTATCGTGTGGTTTCAGTACACTATATGCAGATTATGTCACACAATGTAAAGTCGGCTAATCCGCTGGCCTCGTCTCTTCTAAAGGTTTCCTGTCTATAGTATAAGCCAAATTCAAATCAGACATATGTGGATGTTGTATGTAATATTTGTAAATAATTCAGCACACCATATCTCCCAAAATTCAACTAATTACTAACTACTACTACAAATGAGTTTTATTTATATGCATATGAAAAAGTGCAAATGTTTTGATGCACCTTTGCTGCAGTTATGTTGTCTGTTATATTGTTTTAAATAGAATTTGTGAAACTGATTCCTTCTCTTCAAAAGAAAGAGTACACACTAATTTTTCAAGACAACCACTACACCAGCCTAACCCAGTATGCTGGTAGGTGTATTCTAGTATATCTGCTGCATGTGGTTCAATCACATATCTTAACTTGCTGACAAATTTTTTCAGACGTGTGTTGAAGGACAGGCAAGACAGAAAGATAGACATGGTTACTAATGGACTTTGCTAACTTCTTCAAGGACGGACCTTAATAACAAAGTCCCTTATGACTAACATCAAAATCTATATACCTTTATTTCATTTTGCTGTACACTTCAATAGTTAAACCTGAATTTTACTCACTGGGTAGAAACTAAACTGATATCTTTCAATGCTAAAGTAAAACCTTAGTACTATTATATAGCATCATTTTATGATGATCTTTTCTTCTCAGACTTTTATTTACAACTCATGTGCAAATTGATTCTCAAATGAAATGTAGCAATACACCATTTAAATGTAAACAGCGATCCCTCAAAGTGACTGATGCTCTACTGGGCAAAAGAAATGTCCAAGAATTAAATCTATGTCCATTTCTTCCTTTTAACTGCTGAATGTTGAAACCATCTCTGATATTCTTCAGGGACAAGATTTTCAAATTAGCTGCTGTGGTGAAAGCATTGGCTGACAAATTGGCACATTTTTCATTTAGGCCCCAAAAGACATCACAAGAAGTCTTCTGGTGGAAACCCCATGATATGAGCATCTGTACAGGAGGAGTAGTGATAACAAAATTTTCAAGCTGGCTGCTGGAGTGGTCATATTGAATGTCCAAGTGGCACTATCTTCATTTAGGACCAACTAGATGATGGCATGAATATGTGCATAAATTTACAGGGCAATCCTTCAAGTTGTTTAGGAACAGCAGCGACAACAGACTAGTGCTAACTGATGAACCATTAAAAATGACCATCCTGTAAGCTCTTCTAGTCTATGACCATTAGAGCTAAAAAAAAAAAGACAGAAGTTTTAGACATAACCATACATACTTGTGTACATGTCAGATCCAACTGCAAACTGGACAGACTCATATCTGCTGTTGCATACTGTGTTGGAAGATCTGGGTCTATGTAGTTTGTTAGGATTAATCTGTAGAACAAACAATACAGACCCTGACCTGCCAATGCATTATGTGGTTTTTAGAGCATGGTCTATGTTTCTGCATTTTTCTGCAGCCGGACCTTACACAAGTAGATATGATACATCTAATAACTGAGATCAATTTATGTGTCTCGAGCCTTGACATGTCCTGCAAAATATTTATCCTAAGTGACTAATGTAACAACAACAGTGACTGTTAAGAGGCCGTGAAAAGAATGCTATTATCTTTAAGATAAATCTTCTCAGGAAATGCTTAGAAGTTTACAGTGATGACAAATACAGCGGCTGAGTATCTTGCACTTATGCAGAGAAAAACTGCAACAACAAATAGTTGGGGACCCATCCCAATTGACATGAGTGGGTTCAGGCTTTTACACTGCTTAACATTAATGATAATATCAATATTGTAGATATAAACATGCATGTACAATGCTTCCTTTTAAAATGCCATAAAAATACACTATCAGAGAGACAGCTTTATCAGAGTTCTAGATAAGCAGTGTGTCTGCATGTTTTAAGCAAACAGACAAACTTAAAAACACAAACAGACTCACTTAATACTCAAACAGACTGACTTAAAACAAACAGACTGACTTAAAACACAAACTGACTTAAAATGCAAACAGACTAACTTAAAACACAAGCAGACTGACTTAAAATGCAAACTGACTGTCTTAAAATACAGACTGACATAAAATGCAAACAGAATGACTTAAACAACAAACAGACTGACTTAACAAACAAACAAACAGACTGACTTAAACAAACAAACAGACTGACTTAAACAAACAAACAGACTGACTTAAAACAAAAAGAAAAATTTAATTTTAAGCATAGTAGTCTGCATACTGCTCTTGCCATAAGCAAGCCCATGTTGTATGATGGTGAATTGGTGCAAACCCATGTTGTATAATGGTGCATTGGATCAATAAACACTATGTTACTGAGACAAATTCCTGACGTTCCATTCACTTTTTAAATAACTGCACTTGATCACATTTAGACAACTGCCAGAGCATTAATCTTGCAGGAATGTAGCAGAGTCTGAGAGTAATCTCCTCTGAAGATGTCCAACGGAAGAGGTTCCAAGCTCCTAAGCTGAGACAAGTGGCATGAGTGCCTTCTTGACCTCTGAGTTATGTTATGACTGATATGTTGTCTGCAATGACCATGCCACATGTTACCCAAGGCCCAAATAAAGAAAAAAATAAATATGTATTTCCTACTGCATTGGTTTCAAAATTAGGGTAGGTAGGTATTTTTTTTTTTTTTACATAATATATATACAGTACGCTTAATCCGATTAGCCTTACTGCTGCATTATCATGATATGTCCGGTTTAGTCGCTCTGATAATTGATAAGATTACAATTATTGAACAGTAGTAACAGCTGAGAAGTGGCAGTATTGATGTACAATACACAAGTCAGTGGGAAAATGGTTTGATAGTCTTTATTACTTCCCTTAGTAAGATGTTGAGCTTGTTCACTTTCATAATTAGTGGCTATTACTACTGACAATAATTATCAAGATTACAAATCCTAACGGCCGCGAGGTGCTATTGTTCAGATCAAATCTGCGTACATATCGAAGCCATTTTGGCTTCTCTCAGTGTAAAGAAATGTAAACACAAATAGGGTACCAGACTGTGACTAATGAATCCCGTGACAAGATCGCTGCCTTTAAAAAACACATGGCATTTTGTTTAAATGCAGAAAAGTTGTTTTATCAGTCTTGTAGTTGGCAACACTGATGATAAAAACAGGATGTAATTGTCAATATCATAACAGGGTCAGCATAGTCTAAAAATAGATTTTTGCAGACACACACAGAGAGAAATTAGCCTTGAACAAAATAGTGTACCAGAAAAAGACCAAAAAATCACGTGACAACACATTCCTTTACGAAGAAGGCATTTCGTCCGCTCTGCAAACATTTTGTCTGCATAATTAAATCGCATACAGTTAGCAACATCCGAATAAATCATTACCAAACATTAACATGTCATCACGTAAATGGAGACGATTATTTTAGAAAAAAGTCGGTTATTCTACTCGACGACATCGGGTGAGGTGGGGAGGGGGAACTTGCCGAATGATTTTAGGTAGAAAAGACTCGAATAAAACAATTTTATGTTGAAAAGACTCGAATAAACAACATCGTAACCGATAAAGAGGTTATTCAGCAGCAGTTGGAAAATGGAGCAAACAGAAAGAGAATTATGTATGTACCAATATTTAAAATGACGTTTTTAAATGGTTTTGCAATGTGCATGACAACAACACCCGCTCGCATATCACGCTTACGCCAAGAATAAGAACTATTAATAATAATAATAATAATAATGAGGACTTTGTATAGCGCCTAATCTTTAGAAGCTCTAAGCGCTTTACAACATTTGACAAAACTTAAAAAACATATATAATGATATGATTACAAAATTAAAAACAAACACCATGAAAGTAGAAACAGAAAATATGCTGTAAATATTTAAGGCAAGGATACATTATTAGGTCTTTAAGTCTGTTCTTGCAGTTGAAATAGGTGAGTTTTAAGAGCGCTCTTGAATGAGATCACTGTGTCTTTGTGTCTAAGTGCAGTGGGCAATTCGTTCCACGTTGCTGGGCCCTGGTATGCAAAAGAGCGTTGTCCATATGATTTCATCTTCATAGTGGGAATGATGAGAATACGAGTGTCAGAAGAGGAGCGTAAGCATCTTGCAGGTGTGTACACATGGGTGAGGTCAGATAGGTATGTTGGACTGGAGCCCGTCAGTGAAACGTAGCACAGAGAACAAATTTTGTGTTTAATTCTGGATCGTATGGATAGCCAGTGTAGGGTACAGAGCAGGGGAGAGGCGTGCTCTGATCGTGGTACTCTAAGGATGATTCGAGCAGCTGTATTTTGAACTTTTTGAAGTTTCTGAAGTAGATATTGAGACGAACCAGACAGAATTGAGTTACAATAGTCCAGTCTTGAAAGTACTAAGGAACACACAAGTGTTTTAGTGGCATCAACTGAAAGATACTTGCGAATGGAGCTGATTCGTCTCAGCTCAAGATATGCAGCCTTGCATATGTTCATGACATGTTGGTGCAACGAGAGAGTACTGTCGAGAGTGACACCGAGGTTTCGTACTGACTGTGTGAATTTAATGTTGGTGTTGCTGATATTTATTGTCTGAGGTAAAGGATGTGAATGAGAAAGTCTTTGTGTTGTAATCAGGATGGCTTCAGTTTTATCATCATTCATCTGCAGCTTGTTACATGTCATCCATGATTTCACATCGGAAATGCACCTCTCTACGCCTTGGATGGTAGCTTCAACTTCAGCTGGATGGCTAGATTTGTATATTTGGGTGTCATCAGCATACAATTGGTGAGACACTGGATGATGATCTATGACACTTGAGAGTGGCTGAGTGTATAGAATGAAGAGAACAGGTCCAAGAACAGACCCCTGTGGAACACCACAGCATAGATCAACTGGGCTGGAGTGTTTTCCATTTGCGGACACAATTTGTGTCCTGTTGACCAAGTAGGACTTGAACCATAGTAAGGCCGTATCATGAATGCCAAATACATGCTGGAGGCGGTGAAGTAATATATCATGGTCTATAGTGTCAAATGCTGCAGACAAGTCAAGGAGAGTGAGGACTGTAATCTTTCCGCTATCCAAAGCAGAGAGAAGGTCATTGACTACTTTCAGAAGAGTAGTTTCAGTACTGTGGCAAGGGCGATATGCAGACTGTACATTGCTAAAAAGACTGTTTGAATTCAGATGAGATACAAGTTGGGATAGAACAACTTTTTCTAAGATTTTTGACATGAATGGCAGATTAGAAACTGGGCGGTAGTTCTTTAAATCATTATGGTCGAGTGTTGGTTTCTTCAGCAGAGGCTTTACAATGGCAGTTTTGTAAAATGATGGAAATTCGCCAGTTGAGAGAGAGGTATTAATAACATCAGTTAGTGAAGGCAGTATTGGATCCAAGCACTCTAGCAGCAGTGACGTCGGGATCGGATCCAGTTCACATGACTTTGGTGCACTCTTCATCACGATTGTACGTACTAAATCCATAGATACAGGTTCAAATGCTGCTAACGGTTGCCGCTGAAATTCTGTATCGCAACTGTATGGTGACGACGAGTCAACTGAAATTGTGTTGTCAAGTTTATCTCTGATGGTTTGTACTTTGTCACGGAAGAAATTTGCAAACAGGTCCGGAAGGTCGACTGAGAAGAAGGTAGCTGGAAGTGGTGTACATTTGTTCCTTGACATCAGCTTGTTAGTAATCTCAAATAGCTCTTTGCAGCTGGAACTTTCCATGATTTTAGTACTGTAGTGGGCTGATTTAGCTGCATGGACTATGTTTGTGACATTCTTCTTAGCGGCATCATAGATCTGCTTATGAATAGTGAGTCTGGTGGAAAGCCAAAACCTCTCAGCTTTACGGCGGTCTCTTTTAGCAGTGCGAAGCTGGTCCCTAACACTGCTATACCACGGAGAACACTTCTGAATTGCTACTCTGCACTTGGTTGCTGGGGCATGTTTGTCGAGCAATGAACGCAGGCAGTTATCAAGTTGTTCTGCTGTAGTGGGTAAGCTAGTTGTTAGGTTTGCTTGGATGTCATGCATTAGTTTGGTTCTGTTTATCATACGGAGGTTTCTCTTAGTAGCGAATAAAGGTGGAGGGTTAGGGACTAAATATTAATATTAATATTAATGCATATTCAGTTGAAATAAGTCTATTATTATAACAAGAAGAACCTTTCAATAATTAATGTTACTTATAGATATTAAATGCTTTGAAGAAAGTAGCTTTCTTACTGCGTACATTACATATACTTCTCACAAAAAATTTATTCCCCCTCTGGAAAGGCCACCCGTCTTATAAGGCCACTTTCCCGGTGCAGAAGGGGTGGCAGTATAAGAGGGGGACTACTGTATATATTATAATGATTAGTACATATTACATACTAAGCTCTTTAAGTACTGGGCTAAACCAGCTCAATTAAATGCACAATTTTGGAACTTTTCTTCTTTACCCTGGGGGGAAAAAAAGCGCTGGAGTCAGCAGCGAAAAACAAGGATGGTCAGCCGACTAGAAACACATATTTTGTTTTTGCCTTATGGGATTAAGACACCCTGAAGTGGTGGAAAAAAAGCCTTCATTTCTTGATTGTTGATGTGGAGGGAAGCTTCTTCCCACAACCACCAGCCCTGCACTGCTCCTTTTTGCTCTAGGTGAGTCCCCCCCCAGCCTGAATCTGAGGGGTCAGTGTATAAGGAAGAAGTGAGGTTCCTGAGCATGAATCAGAACTCCAGTCAGAAACCTGTCCTAATATTTCCACCAACTCAGATGATGATGAAACTTGGATCCTAAGGGGATGCGGTTCAAGAGGTGGTTATTGTGAGGTCTCCCTTTTGCTAGAGGCAAGAACTGGAGGCACCACATATAAAGCCTTCCCAGGGGAACTAAATTCACTGCCATGTTTAGAATCTTCAGGTCAGTGGGCCTGAGATAAGCACACAACAATGTCTTCTCATCTAGTCTTCCTAAAAGAGCAAGTATTTGTGAGATTCTGTCAGGAGGAACATGGACTGTTCTGTGACAGGCAAGAAAATTCATCCCAAGATCCAGCTTCTCCTGACTGGGGATTATATCTAGTTAAGTTACCATCTCCCAAATGACAGACAGATCCAGCAAAATGGCATGTCTGCGGATGTCCATCAACTAGTTGTTGAAGTAGTGAAGGATGGGAACAACTAAGGACCTTAAATGAGTTACTGTTATATCAATCACCCTGATGAAAGCTCTGGAAGCAGTAGCTAGGCCAAAGGGATGTGCCTAAAATTGAAAGATCTCCTGTCTCAGACAAAACCTTGGAAATTTCCTGAGAAAATGGGATTGTGAACATATGCATCCTAGAGACATACGAAGACCCAGCTGTTAAGCCTGATGGCATTCTTGATTGAGGCAGTTGTCTCCATCTTGAACCACTCTTCTAGAAAAAAAATTTGTTCAAAAGGGAAAGATTGATGATGAGTTGAAACTTTTCCCCTCTCTTTGCAACAAAGAAAATCTGGGAATAAAATACAGGACTGCTTATGTTCTTCATCCTCTCTACTGAGCCCATTTTAGAAGTGAGTACATTTTTTCCTACCGAGATACCAATTGTGACTAGTGTAACTGAGAGGGATCTCTGAAAGGGGTGCAGGGTACAGGTAGTAAAGGTGATAATTCTCCCTTGTTGTGGAAACGACTTGTGCATGTTCCAAGTGGTATGACCAAGCGATTAACATTGTATGGTGACTTCCTCCGTCGATACGGAAAGTGGATGGATCTGTAGTCTTCCTCCCCTGGCCTCTTCTGCCACCTCAATGTCAGAATAACAGGTGAAAAGGGTTTTAAACTGGGGCTGATTTCAATTCTAGGAAGAACCTGGTAAGAACCACTAACTCATGGGAAACTGGGGGTTTTCCTTTTTAAACTACTTAGGACAGGGACTAAGGATCTTCTAGAATGAGGATGTTTCTTCACAAGTTTAGCTTAGCCCAGAAGTTTGGCCAGGGACCAGTGCTGATGATCCCTTAAATCCTGAGAGGTTGCTAAAGGGATTAGCCCTCAATATAGCATCTTTGCCTACTGAAGGGCAGCATGTAAAAGGCTTTTGCTGTGATCCAGCAAAACATTTGATGTCTCCAAAGCTACATCTCTGCTAAGGTGAAGCAGCTTTGCAAGGAGTTCTGCAGACATTGAAAGCTTGTCTTAAAACTGTGGCCACAGCTTCTAACAGTCTCTTTAAGGCCACTAGAGAAAATGATTCTTTTCTTTGACAGATTCGAAGCTGCTGAAAAAAAGGTGGGATGTGAAGCTATGACAACTAGTATTCACACCTACAGTTCTAATACCTTGAGAGCCTTTAGGAGACTAGTCCAGGTCCCTGCCAAAATCACCACTTGGGAGGCTCTTGAGTCCAAAGTGTGGAGGGGGCTAAAGGGTAAATGTGAGTGGATGGACCCTGTAGCTACTGGCTGAGATTATGGGCCATAGCATTGAGGAGACAGACCACCCCTTCTTGGCCTTCAGACCATTTCTGAGTCAGCTCCTACACCAATCCTGAATGAGGGAACAACAACAGGTCCAATTTTGGCTGTGCCCTTGACAGCCTCTCCAAACCAGAGAGGTTTTAGCCTATAAGGATCCTCGAGGTTTCAGACTCCTAATTTACCAACTTATAAAAAGTCCTCATTTCTTTCTCCTGTCACTTGAACCACTGAGTGAAACAAACAAGGTGAACCCATCTGATGCAAAGGACCAGGTGTAACAGGTTCTTTCAGAAACTTGCTGGTGTCTGCACAAATTGACAGTTTGTCATCCTGTCCTTGCTCCTGGGATAAGGCAGAACTACTTTGTTGTGTCTCCCTCCTGGGAGAAAGGGACTTCTGGACTTGAAGTTAATCATCCCAGCTCCACTCATGAGAGGAGATGGGATGAAGTGTTTGATCCTCTATTTCTGGAGACTGGAGAAAGTGATTGGCAATTCCCCCTCAGTGCCAGAAGCAATGAGTGGCACTCCCTCCCCCCTTCCCTCAATATCTAGGGTGTGCACTGTCCATCAAATGTTGGAACCATAGCAAAGCCATCCATGGCAGCATAGTCAGAAACAGAGACATGACTGACTCAGCACCAGGTGGTGGGCTTCCCTAAGCTCAGGCAGTTGAATGGTAACATTGAGAAAGTGGGATATTGACCCAATCTCTTCCCTCAGACACGATTCAAAGTCAATTCCTGATAGGGATTGAGAGGAATCATAGAGAAAGGGGGTTATGAAACTGATCCCTTCCTCTAAGCTGGTGGTAAACACTCAGTATCCAGTCCAAAGACTGATGTCCAAAGCTCAGCATGTGTTGATCAGTACTCAAGGCCCAGCAGTACATGTTCAGTGACTGGGGACACTGCTTTGTGATTGGTGACCAGAGACCAAAAACAGATGATTGGTACCAAACACTATATCCCAGGATCAGCGCCTGGTTATCAGCACCCAGTGTCTGTGACACAGACTATGTAAAATGTCACTTGAGTTATTGCTTGGTGTCCAAACCCTGGTGTCCAGTATCCAGTGACTAGTGCCCAGCACATGGTACCATACCTTCTATCCCTGTGACTGGCACCTGGTGATATAGCTTCACTGACTGTTATCTGATACACTAACATGTGACTGGTGGTTGGTGCACTGGTGCCCAGGAAGTACTATCATTGATGCTGGCAATTTCTGTACACTGGAAAGTGCCAGTTACAGGTAACATCTGTACACTGGGAATTGCCATAGCCACAGTTAACATCTGTACACTGGGAAGTGCCATAGCCACCCGTAACATCTGTGCACTGGGAAGTGCCATAGCCACAGGTAACATCTGTACACTGGGAAGTGCCGCAGCCACCCGTAACATCTATACACTGGGAAGTGCCACAGCCACCCATAACATCTGTGCACTGGGATGTGCCATAGCCACAGGTAACATCTGTACACTGGGAAGTGCCACAGCCACCCATAACATCTGTACACTGGGAAGTGCCATAGCCACCCATAACATCTGTGTACTGGGAAGTGCCATAGCCACAGGTAACATCTGTACACTGGGAAGTGTCATATCTCACTTCTGGAAGTGATGAAATCCATCCTGAGAAGAAGAGGAAGAGCTGGGATCTTTTGTCCAGGACCTACAGGCCCTGCAATTTTCTGCCAAGTTCCAAACTACATCAGACCTCAAACAACAAAATGGGGTAAATGTCTGTGCATACACAAAACAGATAGTGTGAGTCTCATATGCTGCCTTTATATGCCAATGTTTTCTAATATATATACCTGGTAAACCAGAACAAAATAAGGGTAGAAAATACTTACCCTGACATCATTACTTGTAAGAGGGTTGAAAAACAAGCACTGCTTTGCTAACCCTGTATTCAAAACCCTCAGAATCAAAGTAAATTGACACAGATACACAAAAATAAAGTAGGGATTGGGAAGGAAAAAAATACAAAGCAGAAAAGGATAGGACTGACAGCAGAAAAGCCAAAATAGGCCTAAATTGATGTTCTGAGTGCTCAAGACGCAGGTGAAAAGAAGAAAGATATTCCACCTGTAGGAAAAAGACCTATGGTATTGGTCTGGGACCATGTTGTTTTTTATTCTAAACCTCTGTTACTAATTGGGGGTGGGAATAATATCCTTAAATAAGATTACTACTATTAAAAGGACCTTGGTAGTTTAAAGCGGTTGCTTTTACCAATCACTACCATCTCACCTCTGTCCGCATGGGTCTGAGTCTCAGGATCCATCAATGTGGGTATTTGAGAAAGCTTACTAGCAGTTTCCCATGGGTTGGTGGTTCTTACCAGGTTCTTCCTAGACCAGTTATACTGGCCACAATATATGGCTTATCATATGCTAAAAAATGGCACTGTACCCAAGACAACCAAGGGCATGATTAACACTCTGCTACTATAAGTTTGTGTTAAATGTGTAAAGTACTTGATTGCATTTCTGTAAACAAACTGCAATTAATTTGAAACCAGGGATTACAATACAGAATAAATTAAATGCTTATCAAGATCTCTGCTTATACCTTAAGGAATTTCCACAAAAGCTGTGTCATAATAGTACATAAAACACAAAGGGATTTAATGACACGAGATCAATTCATAATTGGTACAAAAAGAAAAGTAACAGAATTAATTGTTCAATTAGCAGTGATGAAATTCAAAATTTAATTGGATCTATGACCATGTCCATGCTGAAAGACGGCAGCAGTATACTGAGGTGCTTTATAGACAGAGACTACTGTATCCAAGTTTGCTGAAAATCTGCATTATTCTTTCAACAAAAATCTAAATATTCTAATTCACTTGCAAAGTCTCTAGAGCCTTACCTTGACTTTGACTTTTTGACCACCCCACACTTATGGATATTTCATCCCCCCTGTTTAATATGTGTGCAAAAATAGAGAACAACAAGTTCTAAGAACAGAAGATGAAATCAATTCCTCCCCCCATCTCCCAATGATTATTGTGAACTTGATATATGACCTTTTAGTCCTTCATCCCAAAGGATGCTCTATGCACAAACTGATACAAACCTGGACCTCCATTCATGGACATATGTTTGTCCCAAATTTTTTAAAACTGACATTAACCATTGTAAAATGACCTTTAATCATCTGACCTCTAAATCCCAAAAGGCATATCTATCCATGTTAAACCTCCATGAGAATGCTTAATGACAGTTCATCAATGGAAACAAAGAATATACTAGCTCCAAAATTTTAACCACAGACTGCTAACTGCAGACTGCTAAGCAGTCAAATCATGCTCAAAACTAGATTTGTAAAAGGTTATTAAAAGCTTGCAAATTATTTCAACACATCAGCAAGAGTACATCAGAGGCACTTAAAAGTAACCAGAATTGATGAACAAAGGAAACTTGTTACTTTTCTTTTAAATTCAGGTGATGCAGATAAACCCTTTTTTCCGGCCAGACTGTACCAAGGCAATGTACAGAATGCAAAGGACAGGTTATAAGTCCTAGCGCATAACACATACTAACAGCATATTAGTGTAAAATCAGTATTTTTAACTGTGCATAAATTCTAGCTATTTCGCAGTTTCACAATGAGATTGCAAAAACAGAACCCTTACAAATTTACAACCTATGTTATAATCTTACAATATCTCTAACTGCCAAAATATAATTTGCCAAAATTGAAGAGATTTCTTTATGACAAGCTTATTAAAGTTCATGTTTGCAAAAAATACCAGATATGCATAATTTTTTTCTAAGCTTCTTAGTATTTCTAAAATGAATGGGAAAATATATTCTGCTCAACATATTCAGTATCTAACAAAGAAAAAAGGTTTACAAACAGAGACTGAATAACACAAAAAAGGCCATTGTCTCCATGTCAAGCCCATGATCAAAGCATTGCTATAAAACATGACCTTGACCCCTAGATCAAAAGGATGTGGGAGCATGTCACAGAATGATTTGTCTTAGCTTCATAATGACTGATCATTATGAAGAAAATCCACCAATGTGTTTAGGAGATATAAGCAAACAAAAAAAACAACAAATAAACAAAACCAAAATGTAAATTTTATATGACAATGAAATCTTCATTCAGTGTAAAAGGGTAAAACAAACCTGTTGCAGAAAGAATTGTCCAAGCAAATGAAATGTTTTAAAACATAACCTTAGCACAAATTTTCTATCCATGTGACCTTGATCCCAATTTTGCATGGCAGTAATGTTTTCCAGGTCAGACAAAGCTGATACTTTTTTGTGGCATCTAATCTTGGCATACTGATCAATTCAGCAGAAGTCAGGAATTACTGCGTCTGGAGTTGGATTTCTAGGTTTGTAACTGACACCATCATAAAGTGGACCATCAGCTCATTAGCCATGAAAGAAATTGTTTGAACAGGGGCAAGAATTCTAATTCTGATCTACAAGCCTAGCAAGGTAGATCAGTGAAAATGATCTCAAAATTTGAATTCTTATTTTACTGATGTAAAAACTGGACTAATCACATGAAAGTTCACTTGCCAAACATTAAGTTTAGTTGTCTGTTTCAATGGGCTGAGGAAATGTCATCCCTCATTGAAGACAGCTTTTGTTCTTACAATGGGCAGGATTAAGCACAATGCAACTCTTCACTAGAATAAAACCATTTACCCAATTACAAAATTTAAAACTGCTTAAACCTTACAACTGGAATGGTTGCTACCTTGCTCTGGATAATTCATGATTATTAGAATTTTCCCTTATTCAGAGCATAAATATTTCAGAGTTCAAAATTTTTGGCAATATCACACTGCCTTCATCAGTGACTACTGTTGATCATGCGATGTATAATGGTCATGTGATACGAGCTTATCATATCAAATGTAGTGATTTGTGAAAATGATTAGACTGGTGAAACAAGTAGAGTGTTAGAAACAAGGATTAAGGAACACCTCAGTATTGAGTCGTCTATCATGCATGAAAATTGTAGCAAAAATGGACATTCTATCCTTTCCAATCAGACCAAGGTCATCACATCTGAGGACAACACATGGAAAAGGCGAAGGAGGCAACGGAAATACAACAAAAGAGGCCAACACTAAACAGGGATGAGAGACCTGAATTACCACCCATCCATACTTATCTCCTCATATCAAGTGACCATTATATGAGTCACATGATTAACAGTAGTTGCTAATGAAGGCAGTGTGATACTGCTGAAAATTTTCAACTGTAAGATATTTATGTTCTGAATAAGTGAAAGTCCTAATAATCATGCTTAAACCTTGGCAAGCTTTCTTCCTGACATACAATTATTAATGGCACTTACCTTCTGTTCAAATGTAGTTGGGGTCAAGTGGTAGTCATATAGTGGGACAAAGTAACCTTCCAGAAGTCCCATCAGAATCACCAGGTATACACCATCATGAAACTGAAAACATAAAATATCACAGAGAAAAGTGAGATTCATCTTGACTTCCCATGTCAAGTGCCAAGGCTAATTTTATTATCCCTGCACTTGCAAAGAAGTGCAAAGGATACTGTGATACAGTCCATCAAATCTCTTTGTGATATCCAAAGACAATCAATCAGATGGAAAATAGCTGAAAAAACAAGTGATTAAAGCAATTAACAGACAAATGCTACATTGACATACAATTTCATTTAAGCTGACCTACTATCTACATGTATATTTAAACCCGAAAGCATATGATTCTTACTTTTTACTTTGTTACTACTGCAGTAGGTATAACATTGATACAGTGTGAACAGAATCGAAAACAGGAAAATTACAATTCTACATGTATCGGGTTCATCTCCTGAACCAGTGATGATAACTGGTTCCTAAATATAAAGAAAATTGTAAATGCCAACCATGAAATATAGGTCACAGTTACCAAGTTTTCAATGATGGCTGTAGTACTTACTCCTCATAATGTACTTACATACCAAATTATGTGACTCCAAAGGCAATAGTATCTATGACAATGGGCTAAATGCTAAGCTTGCCATAGTTTCAGTTGACCATCAATAACATCACAGTAACAGAAGTTTCAAAGTGGTGTATGCTGCATGATACATCTAAATACTGTTGTGACTCTATGAGCAATAGTGTCTGAGAAAATGATCTAAACACAAACCCAATTCTCTGTGTTCATGCCAGATGACTGGACACACATACCTCTGGAAAGACGTTGTTGTAGGGTTTAATGCCATTTTTCAGCACAAGACAGGCTATACATGGCGGCCAGTATAAATGGTGGAGGAAGAACCTGGGAAAACCCCGGAAAGAACCACTGACCCACGAGAAGCTACTGGAAAGCTTTCTCACATATCCACATTGGCTGAACCAGGTACTCGAACCCATGCAGACAGAGGTGAGATGGCAATGATCCGTAATGGTGAGCGCTTTAGACCACTTGGCCACTCAGGGGCCCCCTTGAAAGACATCCTTGATCCCTAACGTAAACTGCTTTGCAATCTGGGCAAAAATTAGCAAACTTTACCAAGTGATAATGACAGACAGTGAAACGTATATTTGTAACATTTTTGGTTGCTGTCCATCTCAGTGGGTAGATCCAAGGGATAAAACTTTGGTGGTAATGCACAAGTAACTTAGACATCATTAATTTTATAATGATATAAACTTGTTCAGAGATAAAAAAAAAAACTTTATCTGTGTTTTTTTTCCTTTCTTTTTTTTATAATCAAGATTAACAATCATCAAATGTAAACTACAAAAAATCTGGAGAGTATTTACTAAAGCAAAACTAACTCGGCAATATGGGTTAGCAGTAAATTCATGACTTTTCTGAACTGTCAAGATAATAACAATCCATACCAACCGTACTATCATGCAATGATTCATATATTTCTGCCCATTTATGCATATATTAACAAAGAATTATTACTGTTTTTATTTAACAATGACATTTTCCAGGTGTATTTTACTGTGTTAAAACATATCTACTCTATGTAAGCTATTTGGATTTACCTGTGTATCAATATCTGTCACTTCCAGGTTAACTTTCAGCAGTTGTTTGTTCACAAATGTCACCAGTGTCTGTAAAATTTTAATATTAGCATTTGACAATGATCAATCTGTATGCAAATGAATGTCAGTGCATAGTGCTGCAATGACAAATAAATGTAAAAAGCCAATTACTGCGGTGTCAAAGCAAAGCAGTGTTTTAGGGGTGCACAAAGAATAATCATGACTTTGTCATCCACATGTTGCTATCTGGCAAATTGTACAATTATTTCGGTCAGTACCTAACCTGTTCTCCCTGAAAGATGCAAGAGACCTGACCCAAAAACCAAAATAAAAACAAACTGTTAAATGATGTTGTGAAGACATTATAATAAACAAAATTAAAATAAAACTATATTTCACAGTGTAAACATTCCATGCATTAAATCAATATGATAAGGTTTGTGTGTGTGTGTGTGTGTGTGTCTGTGTGTGTGTGTGTGTGTGTTTTGGATTTTTAACGTAGCTTTAAAAAAATTTCAGTCATATCGTTACAAAGTCTGCAGTGTGACAGTTTATAGTGATGTCTAGCACTGGGGCATCATGCCATAGACATATAGCATGATGTCCCACCCAGTCACATTATCCTGACACTGGGCCGATCAGTCTTAACACTAACTTCTTAATGCTGAGTGCCAAGCAAGGCGGATGCACGTACCATTTTTATAAGTCATTGGTATGACTCAGTTGGAATTTGAACCTGTGACCTCCCGCATCAGTGGCAGATGCTCTAACCACTAAGCCACTGGAGTGGTGATAAGGTTTCTACTACATATGCTGTTAGAAAATATAAAGAAACTGTATTCATACACAGAGCTTATGATGAAAATACTCTTTTTCATGATTCACAGACCCTTTCCAAAAATAAGCTACAGATATTAAGACTGAGAGAAGATGTTGTTCTTGATGGCAAATAGCACATAGAACTTAATATTCCCACTTGCTTTAGTAAGTAAGCACCTATCATTAGACACTAGAGACACCATCCTCTTGTAAGGCTGGAAAGATCATCAATGTCATGAGGAGATGGCCTTAATCATTAAAAAAAATTCAAAGCAAGACACTCCTGGCACAGAAACATATCAATCAAGACTGCTGTACAGAAGATTCAGTGCCAGATTTGCCAAACTGAATCGTCATTGACAATGCACTAAAGTTGTACATGATGGAACCATGGACAAATATTATGACAGCCTACATGCAACAGTCAAAGTAGCAGTGAAACATAATGTTCTGCTTGTTACAGAAGACTTAAATTCAGGTTTTGGGAGGGACAAAATTGATAGAAAACTGACAGAAAACCAGATAGATCACATCCTAATGAATGGCAAGTGGAGACATTCATTGCATAATGTGTGAAAAAAGAAACATGCTGATGTGGGAAGCAAACACTACTCTGTAGTAGCTGTGCTTTGTCTGAAGTTTTGGGGAACCAAACTTTGGGAGAAAAGACAAAATCGGTTTGATGTTTTAAGACTAACCAACCAAGAATAAGTACAGCATACTGAATGAGAAGAGGTGACTAAAATGACTGCACAGGCATTCCACCAAGCAATGCAGGAAGCAGGAGAAACTATCCTTGGTTACCAGAAATCACAAAATGAAGTGTGGGTATCTGAGTCCACCTGGAGGGTACTTGAAGAAAGGAAACAGATAATGAAATCCATGCTTGATGACAAGCCCCCACCCCCGAAAGAAAGAATATCCAAAGAGAATGTGTGTGTGTGTGTGTGTGTGTGTGTGTGTGTGTGTGTGATTTGGATTTTTAACATAGCTTTAACAATTTTTCAGTCATATTGCTACAATGTCTGCAGTGTGGCAGTTTACAGTGATGTCTAGCAGTGGGGCATCATGCCGCAGACATGTAGCATGATGTTCCACCGAGTCACATTATTCTGACACCAGGCCGACCAGTCCTAACACTAACCTGTTAATGCTGAGAGCCAAGCGAGGCAGCTGTTAGCACTATTTTTATAAGTCTTTGGTATGACTCGGCCGGGGATCGAACCCACGACCTCCCGCATCCGAGGCGGACACTCTAACCACTAGGCCACGAAGTGGTCTCCAAAGAGAAGGAGAAGAAGTGAAAAACAGAATATGAAAAATTAAGAGACACTTCACTGAAGAACTTGCAACTTGCAACAAAAGCAGGTAAGCAGGAGATCAATACAAAATCACCAGACACCTAAGGTGCTACCGTGGAAAAAACCACAACCTAGCCTGAAAGACAAAAAGATAGTAAACTCATCTCTGATCTGTCAAGCTTTTTAAGATAGGCGACCCTGGGAACTGCAATAACTGGAGAGATTACATTGCTGGCTGCCCCTCACTAGAAAGGTCTTCAGCAGAAATCTCCTCACAAGAATTTCAGCTGATGCACTGATACCTTATAACTTTTGTGGGATAAATTTTTCTTAAAAAATTGATCTTGCATGTGTATTCTTGGGAACAACTTTATTTAGTGAGAGAATGGACCTCCAGAGAGGAGAGTTCCCTACATTAAGGGAGCTAACTCTTCTAGTTTGCACATAAATGTGATGTACACTTGTTACAGTGAGTATTAAGTTCATTAAATTGACAAAAATTATACTGTTTTAAGTGTATAGTATAGGTGTTATGTCAAATAGGGTATAACAATACAGCAACAAATATACCTTCTTCACCAGGTTCAACTTGTCTGGGGCATGGTCAAACAGTGTGTCAAATGCATCTCTCTCTGAAATATACATATATACATCAGTTATTATACAAATAGTTATCATTAATTAATAATGCATAAACACTGTCATGTACTATCAATAGGTAATTTACATTATCGAAAACTATATTATTTTTAGTTAGTTCCCATACAAATAAATCAAACCTGTACTCAATGCTGACTCCAAGTAATTTACCACAAACAATTCTTGCAGTATTTCTTGATTTCAGACTGGATGAAATCTGAGTACTACTTCAAACTAAGAGATTATAACTTAAATGAACTGTTGATGAGTATTATAAGAATCAAAACCCTTTTTAGTTCTTAATTGATTGTATCCTATGTGTGGATTATTATCCATTAATCTTTCAATTCTTGTTTCAAATGACAAATCAACATCAAATCATAGGTTCAGTTTTAATTTGCCTGTATGTTTCATCCATTAAGAAGCAAAACAAGTTTTAATTAATGTTTTTTTTTTTTTCAGGAAAGAGATGAAATCAGTCTTGTAATGCAAAATTTTAAAACTGCATAATATTTGTAAATAATATATGGGTCTGCTGCCCCATGTATCTAAGAATTCATCATACTAACAGGGATTGTAGTGAAAATAAGACAGTTGTTTCATACACTTCATTCATAAATTGCAATATTTATGCACATCTTAGTTGATCAATATGTGATTTGATAAATTTAAGTTCTTCAGCTCAGTATAGTGATTTTATAAAATTATCTGAAAATTGATAGATACGTAAAAAAATATCATTATCATATTAATTCGATCTAGAGTGCAAGATGATGTCTTGTTGTCAGCATCAGAAAATCCAGATCATGACTCATTGCTTTGCTCTCATAATGATCCAGATTTTATGATGCTGACAACTCTATACGATCTAGCAATCATGATTGTATTATACATGTAAGTTAAAAATGAAGTAATTTTCAATCAAATACAACTAGTGTATTTACATCAAAATAAAAAAAATCTACTTTGTTATTTTACATTATAACTATTATCAGCTAAAGTTGAAGTATGATTTCAAATATTTTCACCATGAATGGTTGTTACCAGAAATGTGACAATGATTTCACAATTTATATAAAAGCATTACCCAAAGGTACAACTGATGAACAATATGTTGGTTGCAGTCGCCGAGTTCTAGTAAAATAAACAATAAGGTACATCCTGTTTTTTTTCCCCTGAGAATAGTGTGAAGACAGTGTACCATGTATGCTCACTTATAAGTCAAAGTCCAACTGCAAACTGCACAGACCCAGATCTGCCATCACATAATATACCAGTAGATCTGGGTATGTTCAGTTTGTTAATAATAATCAGTAGAACAAACTGCACAGACCCTGACCTGTAGGTGCATTATGCTATGGCAGATCAGGATCTTTGTTGTTTGCAGTTTGAATTGACTTATAAGAAAGTATAAATGGTACTTAAATTTAGCAGCGAATAATACTTTTCTTCTATTTGTCTGTAAGGTAAACAAACACACTAACAAAAATCAAGTTAAATATAGAGCCACAATATGAAATGTATGACGGGGCAGGCTGAAACTGGATGCCAATGGTTGGAATAGATTCACAAAATCCTTAAAAAGGAAATATGAAACTAGAATTATCACTTCATCTGCCATTATATGCACTAAAATAAACAACTTTGTTTTCAAATTAATACTGATGGCATGTAAAATAATTAAAATGAGTACATGCAGATTATGGATATGGCATTCTACATAATAGGGAGAGATCTGCTAGTGCCTTCAAACACTGGATGAATATATAATTATGGTATCAAACATTGTGAATACAGAACATAGATCATCTTCTAACTAAAGAATGACTTGCAAAAAAACGAATCTGACTCCACAATTGTGGATGTAAACAAAATATTGTACACTTGAGCTCATGTTTACAATTCATCTATTGTTCATTTTGTCATCAAATTAGTTTGCTCCATTAACATTTTGTAGAGTTTCTATGGTTTCCCTTGCTTTATTCTTTAATGGCAAATATTTGTTTCACAAGCTTCAAACATAATAATGCTAGATTTACATTATTCTCCACAGGGTGTATAATTATTCTGTACCAATGAGTAACACCTGGATGCTGGATGTGTGGCATGTGATGTTATACCGTCTTTACTGATATTGGTTAATTGTTTAGCACAATGTAACGGACAAATCCCCAAACTCTGTCTATCAACCACCAGCTGTCAGTTAATGGTTTTTGATTCCAAATTCCAAAGTGCAGCAAGTCAATCTTGTCTGGGCAATTCATGAACTGTTATATGTTGTTGTGCTAAGCTGTGTTGTGTTAGACACCTTGACAGTTTCTACTATATAACACCCATCAAGTCAATTCTGAATAGTTTCATTACTTTTGATCCAAATTGGATGCAATTTTTCCTGTGAACCAAAAAATGTATCTGATTAAATTGTAACATTTTCAAAAGAAAATTCATGTTGGTTTATCTCTATTCTGGCAATTTATCAATTTCCTGATAGAAATAGAAGCAATGATACCAAATGAGTCATTACACATAACTCAAGAAATCTGAGTACTTTATGAAACTGTAAATTACAGTGAACAAAATATTTCTAAAATATGAGTGTAGTTCTTAGATATTCAATGAAAGATACAAAATATTTTGAGGAACAATGAAGAAAAATGCAACTTTTACAAAAGCTTGCATTCTCAAAAAATCCTCAAATAAATAAAAGTAAAAAAATATCTTCAAACACAATATACAAACAATCATGTAAAATGTCAGCAGATATTTCTTAGAAAAATAGAAATAGATAGTTGACAACATAAGTTTCACTTATCAGCTGGAATCCATATAATGCTGTAGAGATCAACTCTATTATATAAGCAATAAAAACATTCCAAGACATAGATAATTATACAGAAATGATAGACTTGTTTATTGCATTTGCACAGTGAATAGTTTCAAACAAGTCTGGAGATGTCTGCAATTATACAAAGACTTAAAGTCTCTGATTAAGGAAAGAAAACGTTCAACTTTCACAATAAAGACTAATCGGAAGATTTTTTTAGGTGTTAAACAAGAAGATAATAAGAAATAATATTATTTTATGTCTAAAAGTTTTTTTTAAAGATCAGATTATTTGCTGAAAGAAAGTAAACCATGCTAAATAATTCTTTTTGTTTTGTAAGATGTAAGGTTTCATTCTAAAGCATAGAGATGACAAAAGGATTATGGCATTCAGTCACTGGAAACATACATTACCTGGCACAACATCCAATTCACCTATTTCTAACAGTGATAATAATGAATGGATTCATATAAATAACAAGTCACTTGCTGTGTACTGTTTTAATGCATTTCCAAATGTATTAACTATTTATATACTTTTAATGTAGCATTAGTAACTAAGATGATGAAAATACAAAGCAATTACAAATGATATTTCACCCCCACTATCTTTTCGTAAATTTGCCTCACTTTGGCACAACATGCTCACCCCCACTATCTTTTCGTAAATTTGCTTCACTTTGACACAACATGCTCACCACCACTATCTTTTCGTAAATTTGCCTCACTTTGGCACAACATGCTCATTCCCACTATCTTTTCGTAAATTTGTCTCACTTTCATAGACTGATCATATAAATACACCTGACTTGAGAAAGCAGTACAATTGGGTTGACCTAATCTGTCACAGTGAATTACATTTTTGTCATTTTGAAAACTATCTGACCCTATCTGAAAGCAATGCTTCATAGTGGGCTTTATTGTTGTTGTCAAGGAAGTAAGGGGAAATAACTGCAGAGAGACAAAAATGGGATCTGGTGAAATTTCTTTATGAATGATTAATTTCCATATATGTAATGTAAGGCAGTTTCTATTTATCTGTTCCAGCTCACAAAGTTATCAATTTTGTTGCTGCAGGTACAACTTTTGTAGGCACATGGCAAAAAGTTTTCTTTTTAATGTGTGGTGGCATTCATCAAACATTCAGGAGCAATGTACTCTTCTGATTCAAACATTATCTGGAGCACTTATGTATGTACATGTGTGTGTGTGTGTGTGAAATGCTGTGAGTATTTGCTTGATTAAGACAGTTGATCTAGAAGTCAAGCACTTACAAGTTAAATGGATTGAGCTTTCTTAATACTAATGGATATTAAAGGTTTTGCTATACTTAAGTAGAACTGACTCTGCAAGCTTTTCGTACAGTCAGTCATGTTTAAATGGGAGGTCTCATTAAATTTATGGGGAATGAGTCACCTTGAGCAAACACTGCAGCTAATCTTTATCTGTTAAGAATCCCATGCTTTCTTATGAAACTTTAACATCAATTTAATGGATATTTATGTCTGCAATTAATCTACAATTACACTGTAATCTACAATTACATTTTAATCTACAGTTATGTTTAATCTAAAAGGTCCTGCTGAAAATCACACATCAGACTTGAAAAAGTGAGAATAATTCATGCAATCATAATCCAATTAAATGCAAATTATTACTATGTGGGGGTTTACAAACTGATTACCAGTAGGTACACAATTTTATTTCACATTTTGTTGTGTAAAAGTAGAAAGATTGGGTTTACACTTTGATATCTGTTACCTGTTTTGGATATTAAACTATTTTTGAAGTTACTGTCTTTTGCAAAAACAAAGTCACGTAACAATTTCTCTATATCAAACTTGAATATTTTTATAAGTTCAAATTAGTCTTTCTTTTGCTTCCACATTATCTTGCTCAAAGATTTAATAAAATGAGTGATTATCTTGAACATACTAAATTTTGACTTGCTACATCACTTTGTCCCACTTCACTCAGTACATACTAAATTTTGACTTGCTACATCACTTTGTCCCACTTTGCTCAGTACATACTAAATTTTGACTTGCTACATCACTTTGTCCCACTTCGCTCAGTACATACTAAATTTTGACTTGCTACATCACTTTGTCCCACTTCACTCAGTACATACTAAATTTTGACTTGCTACATCACTTTGTCCCACTTCACTCAGTACATACTAAATTTTGACTTGCTACATCACTTTGTCCCACTTCACTCTACATACTAAATTTTGACTTGCTACATCACTTTGTCCCACTTCACTCAGTACTGGTTAGGTATGAGAGGTCACTTCACCCTGAAACTTCTAGTCTGGACCCTGATATTTTGATCTTTCTAGGCATAATTTGTGTTTTATATATATATATATATATATATATGTGTGTGTGTGTGTGTGTGCGTGTGTGTGTGTGTGTGCAGCAAAAACCTTTGAAACCTCCAGCATAAAACATTAGTTTTTTAAAACTTCAGCATAAAACACTTCACTGGTCTGCGTTGCTCAAATGACTTGTTCAGTCCATAAGTTTAACATTCTCATGTTTGTGACCTGAAAACTCAAAACTACCAAAATCCCTAACCAAGCATTTATCCTCCGAAGCTTTAACTTTCTAAAGTTTTACATTATATGAAATAGATCTATAACAAGAAATTAGAGCTAAACTGTTATATAACACATGCTTGATGCATGGTCTTATAACTGGCATTCCAGACTTAGGTATTAAATTAAACTGTGATTGGAATCACAGACTTGGATACAAAAAGTTTTAATATTATATTTTTCAATGCTGCACCTAAGATTCCAAGGGCAGTGAAAATTGCTCCAAATATGGGGGCAGTGCCCCAGATAACTTTTGGGTATTTCATTCATAAAATTAAACTTAACCAAGTCAAATTGGATATATTTTGATTTTAAATGATGTTCATTTAAAATGTAAATTCCCCAATGATTTTGTTTATGTTCTCAGGCAAAATCATTTTCTCTGCATTTGTATTATTCTTGGAGACTCTCTCTACCAAGGAACTCTCTACACTTGGCATACCTTCATCAGACCAAACATTTTCACTTAGTATTTGGTATTTAATTGTTTTAACTGAGTGAAATGCATGGATAAGCTGCTTATCAGGGGCAATGTCTGGAGACTTATAGTAAATGTAAAAGAGACAAAACAATACTTGAAAAGATATGAAGCACTAGTAGTTATAAAAAAAAATGATATTCTTATTTACTGTGATGGTCTAGCCTAGTATGATAAATCAACCCCTCATGACTATGTTGATACTGATGGACAATATGTGCATCTGACGTAACCTGTTTATTAAACTGTGAAATTTTGCTGCATGCAAATCTTACCAGAACACATCTGCATACAGTTTAGACACTTACTGGTATTTGGTAATAGCCATATATAGCACAAAATTCTCAATGGCCACAGCACAGAGGATTGTGCTTTCCATGTGGAATTACAAGTCGCCAAACATAGGATTTGAAATATTATGTACATGTCGCCAAAAGAACCCTTCAGCTGATGCTAGCTCAACACCCACAAGAAATACCTGTAATTGTATAAAATGTACACTGATGTGTGAAGACAAAATTGTCTTGCGATTTTTGCAGGTTTTAATGAATGGACAATATCAGCCCCTGAAATGCCAGTCAATATCATTACTGATGTGGGGCTGATTTATCAATCTAGGTCTATCACTGCCTGATCAGCCGGTGCATTATGTGACTGCATGTCTGGATCTGTGTTGCTTGCAGTTGGACCCGACTTACAAGCGTGTATAGAAGGTTCCACATTGAAATATCAAGTGCTCAAGTAAACCATGCAAATATTTGTCTCAAATGAGCAACAACAATGAATTTCCAAATCAAACACTACTTTCATGTATCTTTAGTCTCCATCTATTATCTACTAGTGGTTATGCATAAAACTCTATTCTCTAAATTATATTTTTTTTCAAAGTAAATGCTACATGATGTATTTCTGCAAATTTCTTCCTTCAAAATAAAGTCCCTTTTACGACTAATTCAGCCCTGAACTCTGCACTGAAACATGATAACTAAATGAACCCTGAATACTTCAGCTGCAAAGTTTTTTTAATATTAACTGGATCGAATTACCAAAAATTACGCTGAAGTAAACCGTTACAAGTTCTTAATAACATGCATTTATGTAACTGATATGAAACCAAACAAGAATTTCTGGGAGATTTGTCTATTTTACTATCACGGTGATGAAAAAGCCTGCCCTGAGGGTACATAAAGGTCATGATTTGGGGCACATAGGACCAAAAATTGGTAAAGTCCATCAATCCCATGCTTATGATGCAACACTGCTGAAAAGGCACTTGAACTCAACTCAACATAGATGTGAATGAGTATTGGTACTTCCTTGAGGTTGGACCTATGATGGACTTGGCAAGTCTGAAATACCATCCAGGTTGAGTTTTAAGCTTTCACTTGCTTTACATCATGAAAATAACTTGGGTTCCACTAAATGCAGTGTCAAGGGTGTGAATGGCTTTAGGCAGCTGAGATGCGAGTCCAAAAATATAATTTATGTATAGAATAATGCTGTCCCAAAGTTAAATACTGTACAACAACTGATGTAGAAGTTGTATAAATTTAAAAAACTTTAACACAAAATTATTACATTGTTGACAACAATGGTGCTATGGCCACTGCTGGAAGAATAAAAAACTGACCTTATGAACCATAAATAGGTTCCGGAAGACTGACCTTTACCTATTACTTTTTAATTAACAAAAATTTACCAGAAATATTAACACAACTTCTAAAATGCTTGATGAAAATAATTTTCATTAACTAAAATTCAAAATGTTAATCAGAGAAGCCTGCATTAATTTATGAGGACAAAGGACAAAATATCTGGATAAAACTATGGCTTACCAAATCTTCCTCCAACATCCCTGAAGCAATGAAAAAAGAAATCATGACAATGAATGTTTTCCACAAAACAAATGATAAATTAAGTTTTATAAAATTTGGAATAATACAAACTACCAAAGAAAAGTGCTTTATACAAATATTTTGTATCTACAATTCATTACAGCTCACCATCATGAATTATATCCTCATCTATAGCTTAATGCATTTCATGATCATTTCAAATGTAGATAATACTACCTAATTCATTTTGTGCATTAATGATTTCAATACCATTTCAGTTACCAGAAATCATAAGAAGTCTTCTGGCAAAAAGCTCATATGAATATGACTTTTAAAGATGGCCACTGTAGTAGCCATATTGGTAGTCAGACTGGCACTATGTTCATTTAGGTCTAAGTAGACATCATACAAAACTTTATGGTGAAAGTACCATGTGAATATGACTTCCCTTTCAAGAGTAGTATAACAAGATTTTCAAGATGGCTGCTGTATTGGCCATACTGGACATCAGATTGGCACCATTTTTATTTAGGAACAAGACGACACCATAAGAAGTCTTTCAGTGAGAACCCCATGTTTATATGATCATTGATTCAGAAGGTGTAGTGATAACAAGATTTTCAAGATGGCCACTGTGGTGAACCATATGCACCATTTTCATGTAGGGGCAACCAAACAGAGAATGAATATGTGTGTCAAGTTTCATCCTTCAAGTACTTTAGGAGGAGTAGCAATAAACTTTTTGTACTAATGGCCTGACATCAGACATGGGACAACAGATGATAGACAACAAACCATCTCATAAAAATACAATACCCAGATTTAAAAAAAAGATATGACACATGTTATATCTTGGAGTTATTAGTTTTTTAATTACATTTATTATAGTGTTTCAATGCATCATGATTCAGACTTCCCAGAATTTGTTTAAAAAAGTAATCAGCTAAGTTTAACAAGAGGTTCAGGCCTGAGGTCATGCAATGGTCTGATATTTGCCAAATAGCCAAATACAACACCAGTTGCTACATAATCTGGATCTATTGGATGCTTTCAGTTGAAATTTTTCCATTGAAGATGACTACATATGTTATGGAAACTGTTTCAAGGATTTTCCAGTGTTCATACCTTCATCCATATTTGATCGACATCATATATCAAATATTGAAAGGTCTCAAAGCCAGAATTGCCAGGATTGGTAAAATGCTGTTAAGCATTTTTTTAAAATAATGTTGTTCAAATTTTTTCTGTTTTTAGTATGGCAACCATATTTGATAGTAGACTGGCATCATTTCTAAAGATATGAAAGACCTTCAAGACTGGATGCTATTTGAAAAATCTGGTCAAATTCTTTTAAGCAGCTTTTTAGAAAAAGTTATTGTTTTTTCCTTTTTTAATTCCAGCAGTCATTATTTGATGGCAGATTGACTTAATATCTACAAATTCAAAAGTCCTTTTGGCCAAAATATTTTCTGTCAAATTCTGTTTGTGGTTTGTGTGAACTAATTTCAATTTTTAAAAAAATTATATTAATGGTGGCCATACTTGACATTATTTTGGCATCATTCGTAAACTTGAATAGGCCTTTATATCAGGTTGTTTCTGTAAAATTTAGTTTAAATATTGTTCTGTGGCTGTTTGGGTCAAATTTGGTTAAATTCTGATGAGCAATTTATAATAAGTCATTTTAGTAATGCTGGCTGATTGGCATATTTGATGGTGGATTCACAACATTTAAATGAATTTGAAAAACCTTCATTTCAGGATGCTTCCTCTTAAATCTGGGCAAATTCGGCTGAGTGGATTTTGAGAAGAATTTAAAGGTTTGTCTACTTTAGTAATGGTGGGCTAAAATGATGGCAAATCAGCATCATTTGCTCAAATCTGAAAGACCCTTCTGCCAGGGCAATGTCTGTCACTGAATTGTGTATACTTAATGCTTATGCATCATACCTGAACAAAAAATGTGCTCAGGTTTCATTTCCACATACAGCATTATCCATGAGTGGTTTAATTACATCTTAAATTGTTTCAAAATACTGAATTCGGTTCACCCCATGCTGCATGAGCAGAGTGCTTGCAATGAGAAAACTGATATACCTTAAGCTCACTGGCTGTGGCTGCACCATAGCCATGGTACTTATAGACTCGAGTTTGATGGTAATATCACAACACAAAACTTTTGTCAGGAAGCTGTCCACTTTACAAGAGCAATCCTTAGCTGTAGAGGTTGGTGAAATATAAAATTGCATTCTCTTTTCGCTATTCATATTTTGTGATAGAATTGTCCAATTCATTGGACATTCCAGTATTTATTCTTAAGTTTATAGATAATCACACCTATGTCATATAATGCCATATTATTAGATACACTACAGTCTGTTTTCAAGTTAGCCATTTCATAAATGAACAGACAAAATTTAATTCATTTAAATGTTGCATGTATTAAAGGATGAGAAAATGTTCATGTCCTTATAAGTCTGTAAGATTCTTGATGGATACAGATTCATATACAAATCTGGTTATTATAATAATAATCTTGAACAATAGTTCCAATGAAATCATTTAATATGCAACAAGCAACTTCATGAGTGCGCATGCGCAACATATATCAATGCATTTGTATGTGACCGTGTCTCATGTACCACACTGCTTTAGTCATTATATTTTCAGCTGTCTGGATTTGGAGGTGTGAATTTGGAGGAAGTGATTAAGTGTCAGGATTTGGTGGTGTGATTTTGGGTGTGAATTTGGAGGTGTGATTTTGAATGTGGAGATAATATCTTGGATGGAGAGTCATAGGACTCTGTGGGGTTTGAATAACCTGTGTGCTGCTGTTGATAATGACATTGGGCTCAGAGGAAGATAATGGTTTTCTTATGGAAAGAGACCAAACAAAGCTTTAGGACCAATGGGTAGGCAGCAAACAAGAAGGCTCTTGAGGGATCCTTTGGCAGATACTGAGGGGCGGGCCATACATGATGGCTCCTTGATGATCAGACAGAGCAGTGTGACTGAACATTCTTTGTGGCCGTCAACTGGATGTCAGAAGTTATATGTTCCATTTTTTAATTTATCAGTATCACAATTTGAGTGAAAATCCCAAATGTATTCATGATCACTATTTGAGGGAAAACATACATATTTATATATATCCTACAAGTGGATGAAATATTATTTGTAATTGTACAAAAAAAAAATTGAGAGTTGTACAAATCCATGCTTTGATAACCTTGGTGGTACAGTGGTCCCCCTCATGAACGGACACCCTGACCAGCAGCCACCCACTCTTTACGGCCAGAATCTCTTGGCACCGACTAGTTTGTGTTCAAAAGTACCCCTCAAGAAAGGCCACCCCGCTAATGCGACCAGCGGCCACCATATTAGTGCACAAATGTACGATTTACCCCTCACAAGCAGCTACATTTTATTATTAATTTGTCCAGAACCAATATTTAATTACGGTGAGGTAAGTAATCCGATTATCTTTCCCAATGTCTGTTTCTGGATGTCAGGTTTTCGTTACTGAAAGAAGTGTTGGCTAAAGTACATGTACCACTAAGGTTATTATTATATCATGAACGCCGACGTTTGCAGGAAATGGGGTCAGCAGTGTTGTGATAGAGCTGTGGGCTTCACACAGTGGATGTTTTTTTAATTGACGATTACAACCGGACGTTTTTAATTGTCAAGATCATAACATGGTCGGATAGAAATGGGGTCAGCAGTGTTTTGATAGATCTTTGGGCTTCATGCAGCGGATTTTTTTTTTTAAACTGACGATTACGACTGACGTAATTGTCAAGATCATAACATGGTCAGATAGGCTAAAAATAGATTTTGTGGATTAACACACACACACACACACACACACACACACACACACACACACACACACACACACACACACACACACACACACACACACACACACAGAAACAATTAACAGTAAACAAAAACAGGGTACCAGACAAAGACCGAAAAATCACGTGACAGTTCATGTATCACTTCCTGTATAATAAGGCATTTTGTTTACAAACATTTCGTCTGCAAAATTAAATTGCAGTATTGTACACATAGGAATAAATCATTACAAAACTTTAACATGTCATCACGTAAATGAAGAAATAATACTTTAGAAGAGAAATAAAAGTTATTCGACTTGATGACAATGGGGAGAGTTCACATGTTGAAAAATTTATGTTGGGAAGACTCAAATAAACAAGAGCATAAAATAAGGAGAACATTCTGTAGCAGTGGGAAAATGGAGTAAATGGAAAGAGAATTATTTTAAATATGAAACAGCGTATGTACCAAGACTCAAATAACGTTTTTGAACGGTTTTGTAATGTGCATGACAACAATACCCCACTCACATTTCATGCCTAAGAATACGAACTATTAATTTATGTTACCTTGAAATAAATCTGTTTTTAGACAAATATAGTCCCCCTCTGGAAAGGCCACCCATCTTATAAGGCCACTTTTCCAGTGCAGAAGGGGTGGCAGTATATGAGGGGGACCACTGTAGATGCAGTACTGTTCATTTTTGTGTGTTAACTTCTAAACATTGATCATCCACTGTAATTGATTCATAAGTCAATCGTATTTTGTTTATGAGTTCCATCCACTGATTCTTGTTAGTTACTCGCCTAAGTTACATATTTTGATTAGTTCTAGTTAGGAACAATATCATTTTCTTATATCACCTGTTTAACTCAGTGTACATCATTTTGTTATATGCCTTGTTGGATTTTATGCACATGAGTTTGGGGTAAATTTTAATCATTTTTCAATTACATCGTAAATAATCAGCTCATTCATGAAATTGCTTTAAGTGATTTGTTGTATTCTAAACCCAACCCAGATTTTCCTGTTACTCTGTCAAATTTGGTCAGATTATATTCAGGGCTTTTTCTTGTTCTTAAGTTGTTCAAAAGATGTGTCTATTCTTAGAAATGATAGCCATATTAAATGGCAAATAGGTGTCATGTTAACAAAACTTAAAGCCATTCAAGCCAGGATGATTTCTGTAAAATGTTATTGAACAGTTTTGCAGAAGAATGGTGGCTATATTTAATGGCAAATTAGCATCATTTTAACAAATTGGAATGACCTTCACGCCAAGATGCTTTCTCTCAAATTTGGTCCCATTCTGTTAAATGGTTACTGAGAAGATGTTTAAAGGTTTTTCTGATTTTGGTAATGGAGGCCATATTTGG
Source organism: Megalonaias nervosa (assembly GCA_016617855.1). Lineage (NCBI taxonomy): Eukaryota > Metazoa > Mollusca > Bivalvia > Unionida > Unionidae > Megalonaias > Megalonaias nervosa. The sequence goes on along the minus strand of JAECUM010093012.1, from coordinate 73,353 downwards.
TGGCTGAATGGCATCATTTGTACACATTTAAAAGAGCTTATGACAGAATGCTACTGTAAAGTTCAGTCAAATTCTGTGGATGTGGTGTATGAACTTAAATTATAAATAGCAATTGTGAACTGACAATGCAGAAGAGACAAATAATGATAAATGACAGATGAGGAACCATAGTTACTGCCAGGTGATGATCCACAACCAAGAAACCAATTGGTTAATAAAAAGTTAACATGATATGCCCTTGCCAATGTCAAGGTGGGGCATCATAATCATGACCTACCTACTTAGTCATTGCACTTGACCAGTTCTTTATTTTATGTTTAAGACTGGTCCTGGCAGAAAAAGAAAGGATCTTACTTATCAAAGCAGAAATTGGTTTTTGCATAGAAATAACAATGGCAATTGTGACCTCTTATGTGCGAATATTTGTCTGCAAAATTATCAAACCACTGATATTTCAGAAATTTTCTGCATTATGCATAGCCTACAAAATCTTTTCAACTGAATGACAAATAAAACCCTGTAGAGGCTTAATCATTAGGTATGGAAACAAATTTTAATAGTCTACTCAACTTACTCATTTGTTCCTGTAATCTCTTCAGCAACTCGCCTTGGTTGAAGAACACCATCTCTTTTCTATAAAATACATAAAGCATCATGTTTGCAGAGTGACTGTTTGAATGCATGAATAACTGAATTTCACAACTTTCTTATAAATCAACAAATATATTATGGTTTTCAAGTTCTTCCAGTTTATAAACAATGAAAATTTATTCATTTCAAATTGAATATGGAATAAGCATAGCCTATAAAATGGGTGAAGTGTGTATACTGATGTACTGACTTGGCAGTTCTGCATACCGTAGAAGAATATTTTGGAAAAAAAATATCAATATTATGTGACCTCATGGAAATGTTTATGTGTGTGTGTGTGATTTGCTTTTTTAACATAGCTTTAACAATTTTGCAATCATATCGCTATGATGTCTACAGTGTGACAGTTTATAGTGATGTCAAGCAATGGGGCAACATGCTGCAGACATGTTGTTGTTGTTGTTGTTGTGGGGCTTAATGCCATTTTTCAGCACACGATAGGCTATACATGGCGGCCAGTATTAATGGTGGAGGAAGAAACCGGGAAATCCGCGGAAAGAACCACCGACCCGCGAGAAGCTACTGGCAAGCTTTCTCACATATCCACATTCGCCGAATCTTAGACTCGAACCCACGCAGACAGAGGTGAGATGGCAGTGATCCGTAACGGAGAGCGCTTTAGACCACTCGGCCACTCGGGGCCCCCTGCAGACATGTAACATGATGTCCCACCCAATAACATTATCCTGACACTAGGCCAATCTAAAACTTCAGATGTCATGAGCGAATCTTATTTTAGAATACTGCTTTGTCAGTCTCTGTTGGCAAAGTATCAAAAGTGAGGCCACATGCCTGGTTAATAAAGTCCTGATATTTAATTAAAGAAACAAGCAAACAATGTTATATTGAACATTTATACTAATGAATAGCATCAATCACAATTAGATAATAAGAAGATAAACATAGTCTTTCTTAAATGACCTACAGGTATTTAGTCCATAATCTGGATCAAAAGCTGCTTCTTTTGTATGATGTGGAGATTTTTGATCAGCCTACTGTCAGTCCTAATCTACACTGGCATACATGTCAAGTATTGTTTTAACCTTGCATGCTCTTGGGACATTTCTGTGTCTTTGCCTCACAGATCAGCCCACTACAGTTATAATCTGCTCCAGCATGTGCAGGAATTTAGTAACTAAAATATGTTTCCAAGTTTGAAATCAGCTTAAGCTTTATGGTGTTTTTCTTAAGTGTCAATCTGAAATTTGGGATCAAAATTTTGTTTTGGTTTATTGGGAAAAAATGATGATATTAAACAAGGAAATATTCAATAAAAAAAATTCAGTCTTAACGGATACTGGTATACTGAGGTTTTGGTTAATCTAGATAATAATTAAAACGCTTATACTTAAATTTAATGAGGGATGAATGCACTTATTTTTGCAATACACTTATCAACAGTAATGACAGTATAATTCTGTGTAAAGTTTCAACATTCATCAGCCAGAATTTACAGCAAATTATACAAAGATAAATAATCAAAGAAAGAAAAGGTAGCATGAAAGAAACTCAGTAACAGAAAAAGTTACTTTAAATACTTCATATATATATATAGAGAGAGAGAGAGAGAGAGAGAGAGAGATAGAGAGTGTGTGTGTGTTTTTAGATTTTTAGCGTAGCTTTAACAATTTTTCAGTCATATCGCTACGATGTCTGCAGTGTGACAGTTTATAGTGATGTCTAACACTGGGGCATCATGCCACAGATATGTAGCATGATGTCCCACCCAGTCACATTATCCTGACACCAGGCTGACCAGTCCCACCACTAACCTCTTAATGCTGAGCGTCAAGTGAGGCAGCTGTCAGTACCATTTTTTAAAGTCTTTGGTATGACTCGGCTGGGGTTCGAACCCGCGACCTCCCGCATCCAAGGCAGATGCTCTAACCACTAGGCCACCAGAGCTGTCTATCGAGAGAGAGAGAGAGAGAGAGAGAGAGAGAGAGAGAGAGAGAGAGAGAGAGAGAGAGAGAGAGAGAGAGAGAGAGAGAGAGAGAGAGAACATGGGAATAGAAAACATAAAGCAGAAATATTATGACACAAAAGTTGGAAAACTGCACAGGAAAAAAGTGTCCCCAACTTTGTTTTTATTTCTTCCCCCAATGCAGTTTTACAACTGAGAAATGATGAGAACCTACCTGTACTACTACAATATAGACCAAAACATTCTCAGGCAACCTAACTGGTGCACGGAAGTGTCGAGCCAGAGCAACGAGGAGATGCAAAATTGCAACTAGATTCTTGGAGTGGACACCTGTTGAAGAAGAAATACAAACATATAACTTTAACATACATGATATTTACCTCTATGCACATAAACCTTAGGAAATTACAAACTACAATGTTCCCTTGGTACCATGACCCCTTTGCATTATGATTTCCTGGATATAATATGCCCACTTTATACCAAAGAGTGAAATCAAGAGAGAACACTTGTAATGGACTTTTCTTATATACTTAAAATCAAACATGAAAGCAAGTTATTTTAACTGTTCAAAGATTTTTACCTATTCCATTGATTAAACATTACAAGTTCTTGTGCTGGACTATAAACAAGAGGCCCAAGTGGACCAAAGATGGCTCACCTGGCTGACATCTAATGTAAAGAAAATTAATTCAACCATCCCAAGCTAGTTTTAGCACTAAAAAAGCTAAAAGTCATCTGCCCACATAGGTAGTAGAGAGAGTGATCTTACCTTGGATAGAATAGATTGCACCAAATTCTACCCATATCTCAATTGCTAAGATGCAACTGTGTGGGTAGTTTGGAGGGTATGGCTATATTATGATCAGGTAAGTATCAAACATATTTTAATTCAAAATTGCTTTCTTCTTCAAATATGTTAACAGATCATAAAACCTGAGGAGAATATGCAAGAGAGAAAGGAGTTACATCACCTTACCCTAGAGACAGCCTCATCTTCAATCCCCTAGAGAATGTAATGCAGGTTCAAATCCTGTGATATATATGGGTTGGAGTCATGATTTCACATGGCTAATTTAAAAAATTCACCCCACCCCCCAAATGAGCAGAACAAATCATGTGGCGATGTCACTGAGAAGTGCCAAACAACCTGAGAAGTTAACCTTTTAAGCTGCTGCAATAGGCCACATCAAGTTAAAATGTGCAATTTGGGATGAGAGGTCTGAGGTTTAAGATACAGAATGTCATCTCTGCCCTCCATCTCATGGCTTGCATAATGTCAGAGGACAGATGAACATTAATGCTATATTTGAGACTAATGCCCTAACCTCATGAGCTGAAATGTGGAAAAAAAAGCAAATTTTATAGTAAATTCTGTTTCAATGAGAGTACTTACCTGATCATATTAACATCAGGCATATAAACCTGCTATCTCCTGAATCCTGCCCTACTGAATGAAGAAAATTCGTCTTTTGTCTATCTCATGTAAACAAAGAGCAGTAACTCTTGCCCATTACCTGCCCCTGCAACTGATAGGTGTCGCAAGTTTTAAGTTGAGTGAACTACCAATGTGGATGCTCACATGATGGGGTGGTTGTGAGGGTCTTCAAGTAATTGATTGGGTAAGTATTCTTGAAGAAACATAATTTACAATAAAAAAATTTGCTTTCTCCTTTGAGTACATTTCCTAACCACATTAACATTAGGAGAACAGGTACAGGTAGAGGGAATGCTTAGCATCCTACATGTACCTTCTACGGCACAAAGACTGGTTTCCCTATTTTAATGATAATATGTTCTCCTGCTTAAAGCAGTATAATCTATGGTCACATGATCTGTTTCCACTCTATCAGGTTAAGAAGATATTTATTCTAGTCTTCTTACTGTCAAAATTCACTGGCAAATACAGCGAAGATAAGAGTCTGTGTTGGTTTAATTAGATCTGGTGGTCATCTCACCTGATTCAGATTTTGTGCATGTGTGTTTGTGTTTTGGATTTTTAACATAGCTTTAACAATACGAGTCATATTGCTACGATGTATGCAGTGTGGCAGTTAACAGAAATGTCTAGCACTGGGGCATCATGCTGCAGACATATGGCATCATGTCCCACCTAGTCACCTTATCCTGACACAAGGCTGACCAGTCCTAACACTAACCTCTTAATGCTGAGACCCAAGCAAGGCAGTTGCGAGTACCATTTTTATAAGTCTTTTGTACAATTCAGCTGGGGCTAGAACCTGTGGTCTCCTGCATCTGAGGCAGACACTCTCACCACTTATGCCACCATAGTGGTCAATTCAGAATTTGTCCCTGCAAAGCTAAAACTGTAACAGAAAATCTCAAGAAGGTTGACTGCATGCCAGACAAAAGCTTCTATGATGTCTCAGATCAAAATGTAGCATTAAAACATGAGGCTTACAGAGATCACTTGAATGGAGGCAACTTTGATCTTTTGAGATACACCAATTCTATAGCCCATTTAAGCCACAAAGGCAGGGCTTGTGAGGTGACATCCTGCTTTTCTGCCTTCATGGGGAGAAAGTCTTTAGTGGTTGCCAAGACTCTGTCTCTGTGTGCTTTGAATGGTGCTTGAAGGTGTGGACAGAATTTTGCATGGCCACTGCTCTCTACTTATCTGCAGACAAGAATGGAATGTATTAACTCTCTGACTGCCAAATGATTGTAACCAGTTCTTGGCTACAAAGCCTGGTTGTGTCATGAGGATCATCCAACCATCTGGTCTGAACTGAAGATAGTTTGGGTCAACTGAAATGGCATATAACTCACGCACCCTGCATGCCAAAGCTAATGCTATCAGGAAACAGGTTTTGTGTGATAACAGCTTCAGTGAGGTTTCAGATTAATGGTTCAGATTTAGCTGTATTAAGCCATCTTAAGATCCAGGACAGGTTCCATTTTGAAAACAGCGTATTCTGTTCAAATCTAAATTGGCTAGTAGGTCTGACAGATCTTTATCAAGACCAATATATATTCTGCCATGAATCCTGAATGTGCCGGATTTCATGCAGCCGTAGCCTTTAATGGTAATTGGTGCCAATTTTTCTTCTCGTAGAGCCAGAGAAAACAGTCAACTAAATGAGGGATTGTGGCACTAAAATAAATGATGTTAATGTCTTGACACCAATCCCTTAAAACATGTCACTTTCACCTATAAATCCTAAAAGAGGAGGGCCTTGTTGCTCTTGAGATTCTCTCAACAAATGAAGGTCTAAATTCTTTCTCTTGCAAGGCTGTCTTGACAAGAGCCAGGCATGAAGTAGAAGACATTCTGGGCAGTGGTGGAACACCAGTGACTGTGGTTGTTTGAGAAGATTTGGTTTGGCCACAATCTTCCTGGGGAGGTCAATCAATAGATAAAGTATATTGTTTACCCAGGACATGTCCCATCTGAAAATGGGCTATCAAAATTATCTTGCAATTCTGATCTCTTTCTTTGTACTATCTTCGATACTGAGGTCCTGGGGGGGGGGGGGTAGGCAGAGGCCCATAGCACCTCCCAGCTGATGATTGACAGTGCTACCTCTGCCCAATCTTCAACTGGTGAGACAAAGGTGGGTTATTTGTGATTCCACCTTCTTGTTAAAAGGTCGATCATCAGACACCCTGAAAGTGTACAAATCAGATGAAAAACCACTGGATAAAGGTACCATTCTGCACAGATGTACAGATAACCTGATCCTTTTTGGGTAGAACATAGGCCTTGGCACTGAGTCTGCCAGGAATGTGTCTGATTTGCAAGTTGATCTGAAACTGGCAGCACCAACAAAGAAAATGCCAAACCAGCACCCTTAGGTCAGGTGATCTGGTGTCACCATTTGAGGAGACAAGTCACCACTTCAGAGTTGTCTGATAAAAAGTTAATGCTAAGAGGCATTTGTTGCTGACCATATCAAAGTCCAGCAACAACCGCGCTCCCAATCCATATGTACTGGTATCTGTACATAATGTCACCTCCAGCTGGGGCTTCTCCAAAGGAATTCCTGTCATGAGTCAACTGTGGTTGCACCTATGACACAGAAATGATTGTACCTTGTTTGTGATAGTGATCTTTTGCTGGTGTAAGGCTGAAATCTGAAAGGCACTTGACAGGTAAGAGATCCCTATTGCTTGGTTCACCTATCATCCCTCCATTGCGGCAATGACAGCTGGTTTTTGAAACAAGGATACAGGTGGAACAGCAAGTTGGAGGGGTAGTTCTTGAGACACCTCCTTCGAACTTCTTCAATTTTTCCTGCAAACAACAAGGGTGAGCCAAATGGAGCCATCCTTAAATTGATAAATTTTCTGTCAGTACCACCAATTAGGCTAAATTCAACATCAAAGACATGATGATAATGTTCTGAACCTGCTCCATGTGGCAAGAAACATGTTTTATCCACTTTTTAAAAAAAATTAGGACAGACATGTTAACCAGCGCTAAATTGTTATCTAACACCAGGAGTTCAGCATGGTAGGTAGTGGAATGTGGTGTCTTGTATTTAATAGTGTAATGAAATATAACTGGTATTTGGCTCTCAGACAAGAAAGACTTAACATTTCCTGGGTCAGAGATGGCCCATCATTAATCCTGAATTTTGTTGACTGGGGGAGCAGCTGGAAGGATGGAGACTTCATTGTTGCTCTCCACCAATGCTTGACTTCACAATCATTGCATGGTGGATGGGGGTGGAGAGCATTCCGAAGCAGGCAACACCTGGTATATCTCCTCTTCAGCAACATTAAAATGAAACTTCACTCTCTCCACGGTTGGATCAGAGTAGGGCTGTTGCTCAGGAGTACTCATTGTGTGAAGTCTCCTATTCATGGTGTGCTTCTATATCAGGATAAACCATTCCCTGGGGCAATGATGATGCAATGTTGTTGTCTATATAATTCTCTTAACCTGCCAGTAAGCAATGAATGTTGGAGAACCCACTGTGCCAGACAATCTTTTTGTACTGGTATGCACAGCTGGCTTGCCAGGAGTATGGAGTATGGCCAGCACTGTTAACAATCATGTGGAAGGTGGTTTGTTTGGTGACGGTACTGGTCATGCCATGGATGGTTGGACAGATGAATCTATCACTAAGGTCTTGGTACTTGTAATTACATACAACTGCAGCATGGTAGGATGGACAGATCTATCATTTAGATCTATAATTTTGGAAAGATGAAGCTGTAGGACTGGTGAGATGGACAAATGTTCAGTAATATCCCCTGATAGAGACGACTAGATGGCCAGCTAAACTGTTTGGACAATTGTGGAAGGCTTTGGATGAGAATATGGTAGTATACAAAGGATTTGTTGGATCTGCTGGTCTTACAGGCCCTAAGGCCATGCTCAGACATGTGCGGGGAATTGATGCCACCTGGACTGCCTAAAAACGGCGGTACACTCTCCCACTGTATTATAATTACCTGTAGGTAATTGCATCATTGTTACCCTCTGACTTTGCTTTGGTCAACTTTTACAAAACCGTAGTCCATACACTCTTTGACCATGCACTGCATAATAATGACAAAGTACATTTTGTACATGCAAGGCATGATTTGTGCCTGTCTTCCTTAGCCTGAACTTGTTGCATTTATTACACTTCATTGACAGATTTCACTGAAAATGACAAGATTAAATAAAACACAAAGAAAAATAATAAATTAACAATGCAGCATGTTAATAAGTCACTAAAACACCCATGACTAACTGGGTGAGTGAGTAATAGGCAGTGTGTGGTAAACTGTGAATAACAATATGCATCAACATAGCGAGTCAAACCAAATGGTCCAAAAACTAATCAAGTGAAAAATTGCATAAAATATTTGCAAGATTAAAAAAATAATATTTACCACCAGTTTAAGAATGAATATTAATCCAAATGTGGAAGCAAAACTTAAAAACTTGTAACACAAAGTGCTGGCAAGGGGAGGTAATGGGCAAGAGTTAATACCCTTTGTCTATATGATAGAAAAGACTAATTTATGTCCATTAGTAGAGCTAAATTTGGGAGATAGCTGGCTTATATTACTAATGCTAATGTGACTGAGTAATGTATCCAAAAGAAAAAGGACATTCTTGGAGTCTGTCCACAGAGTAATCTATAACTTACTGTCAACACTCCACTTCTGCCCATTCCAGGAGTGAGGCAGGTTAAGAATTTGATTGATAACATCAAGAACTACAGTGAGCTTCTGTTTTTGTCCTAATTCAGACTGTGTCACCTCTGGAACTTCTATTCGAATGCTTGCCAACTTCTCTGTAAATACAAACAAATCTGTTATTCTTTGATAATACAGAGAATATAAAATTCTAAGCAATTTGTATAGATTGACAAATAGAAACAGTACTCTTCAACATGAACACAGTTCAGAATAATAGTTCATTTAGCAACACACCTGACAATGGACATATTTAGGCAGCGTAAACCAAGTCATATATTTTAATGAATGCTCTGATCTTTTAATGTTTTAGTGTCACAATGTACGAGTGTGTGCCATTTTGCTTGTAACCCATGTTTTCTGATGCAGGAATGTGAGAAAAACAATCAACAATGATAAATATTGATGTTGGAAAATCCCACCCTCCAGCTCATACAAGCATCATAGATGCCATTGATGGGATTTCCCAATTCCTCACAGATATTTACTGTGGGTTCTACCAGCTCATACAAGCATCATAGATGCCATTAGTGGGATTTCCCAATTCCACACAGATATTTATTGTGGGTTCTACCAGCTCATACAAACATGTTAAATGCCTTTGGTGGGGTTTCCCAATTCCACACAGATATTTATTGAGGGTTCTATTAATTACATTGCAAACTGCACAATGATGTATGGTTTAAGACTTTTAAAAACTTTAAAACTGAATATGGTAAAACTTTCAAAAGCTGACTACATATGAGATTAAATATGTTGGTTCATATTTACAATCAGCAATTAATCCCAATAAACAATGGTAAAGAATAAACATTTGGAACCTGAATGAATGGTTAAAGTTCTGACAATAAATCTGGTTTTGTCAAGGTGGTGTTTTATCATAATTAACCAAACTAACATTGTCAATTTTGTTGCTATATTAAGTTCATGTTAAATGCATTTTACTGTACTTGTTGCAATTCAGTTAGTTTGTTTACAATTCATTTAACATCAATAATATCACAGTTCAAAGACAAATACTGAATTTTCCGATATCACACATTTGTAATATCATTTCTGACATTTTGTGGCAACAAAATGTCATATAACACAAAGGCATAATATTCAAATATACTTCAAAGTCTTCAACTGTTCTACACTCCATGTGATTTTATGAAATCAGGTATTAGTACCAAATATATTTTAAAGTCATTACACTGTTCTACACTCCATGCAATTTGTTCTACACTCCATGTATTTTATGATATCACTTATTGGTGTCATCTCATAAAAAGAATCTTATATATCTCATAAATGTCAATGCCAGATAATGTACTACTGCCAAAAGCTGCTGTATAAATTGTCATACAAATAACACAAGAGGGTATAAAGACTTGCTTATAATGGAAGTTTGTGTCTCCAGCTCAGTTGTATTTTGATCCCCTGCTGTTATTTTTACACCAACTGATACCGCTTACTCCAATGATGATTCACCCTCTAGTGTGGACATTTTTAGCAAATAGGCATGGAGGATGTTCATGAGGACATCACAGACTATCAATACAGTGACCCTGCACAAGATGGCAGCAGGAAATGAACACAAGACCTGAGATACAAAGCAAATGTGTTACCTATTAGTTTCTGCAGGATCTGTCCATCAAATAAATCCTCTTCCACATCTTTGACAATAATTCTCTCATCTGCCAACACGTCATTGATCCAGTCTAGCAGCATCTGAAATTCCAACAAAATAAAACTTAAAATCTACATGTATACAACTTTACAAGGTCAAGATCTTCAACAGAATACTGTGAGATTCCATGTTATGCTCACATTAATTTGTGTCCTGCTGAAAAAATTATGGAGACTATTTCTAAACACTAACAATACAGCAACAATTATCAGGAATATTTTTCAATGCTGTTATAATTTATCACCTATATTTTGTGATAGATGTACCACAATATGAGAACTAAATGTAATAAAGTGTTATGGCATTATAACTTATTGTATTGCAACTTATATTTTGTGATACATGTGATACATGTGCCACTACATGAGAATTAAATGCAATTTTGTACAAACTATTATACTTACATGTAAATTTAATGCTTGCAATTTTGAAGAGTTTCTTCCCTTTGTCTTTTGAAGCCCTGCAAGGGGATAATGCCATTGCTTTCGCACCCAACAATGCACCACATCCTCTCCATGATCGAAGGACCAAAATCCTTTCAGCACAAGGCTCTCCTGACAAGAACTACACATGCTGAAGTAGCCTGTCTGGGCAGGGATGAAAAACCTGTGACATGGTTGCTTAAGCTGGTTAGGAATGGCTTGGACTTTCCTGGAGGAGGCTAATGCTAGATCAAGTAAACTGTTCACATAAGTTTGTCACATCTAATGGAACCACCTTGTACGTCTGTCTCCTCTTTTTCTGGATTACTCTAGTTATCAGAATGATTGAAGGGAAGGTAAAGCCTCAAAATCAGTTCCAACTAACTGCCAGAGCATCAATGGAACAAGCCTTTGGGTTCTGGACTGGAGAGATGAAGATGGGTAGTTTGTGGTTCCATCTTGCCAAAAAGAGATCTATCACTGGATGTCCCAAATGGGTGTAAATCTGATAAAAGAACAAATGGATGATGGGACCACTTGAGTTTAAGAGTCTGGCCCCTTCTTGGCAATTAATTGGCTATGGCACTGAGCCTGGTCAGAATGTGTCTGATCTGGACTATAATCTTTTGAAAGTACTAGACAAGGATGTCGAAGTTGGGTAATCTGGTCTCCCCATGTTTGAGGAGCTAGGTCACCATAAGAGTTGTCTGAAATAATGATGATTACCATTCCATAACGAAAGGTGTTGGTTGTAGCCTTTATCTCCAGAAGGTTGATGTGAAAAAGCCCTCTTGTCTGGCCCATAGATGTCAGTGACTGTGGTGAAGTGGATGTATGAATTAGCATAAGCCACTGTCTGTCTAACCACTGATACAGGAATTATTTTATCCTGGTGGATATCATAACTGTTTAATCCTAGTAGAGATCATCACTCAATGATCCACATGGCTGGAAAGAGCAACAGTAAGTCATAAGTGTTACCTGCAGAGGGTGCATAATGAGGTAATCATGAAGGATCAAGTACACCAATACCCTAAACTGGATAGTTGCAAAATCTCTGTTAGAGATCAACCCCGAAAGCTCAATAATCCATGCAATGTGAATGTGAGGGAGATGAACAAGAATTGAGAATGGTAAAGAACATTCCACACACAGATGGACAGAAAGCTGGGAGGAGGTGAGATCAGACTTTGAGCTGGGAGAAAAGGGAGAGAAGGTTGTTTAAGTTATGCAATAAAATCAAACTTACCATATTTTTAAAGGATGTCTAGGTAGGCTGCAGTTGCTGTTGATGAGACTGACCTGAATAAGGAGACAACAAAGTCAACAGCTTCACTGATGCCCATGGGCTGAGATTGAGGCCAAATGGGAGTGCATGAAATTAATACATTGTTCACTGGAACACAAAAAACTGAACTTTAAGCTGAATGAATAGGGACATGGAAGTACATGTCAGTCAGATTGAGACTGATTGCAAACTCATTCTTTTCAGAAGTTTTATGGACCATGCCATCTCCATTTTTAATATTGATTTGACCATGTTCTCTTACGGTCTCCCATCAGCTCAGGTTTTCCATTGGTTTTGGGAAGCAGAAAAAGCTGGAACAAAACCCTGTTAAGTCCATTCTGTGAACTCTCCCCCACCTGCTTGGAAAGCAAGGAGCTGATCTCCTTCAGTAGAAGTTCTGCCTACTCAGATTTGATCGAAATCTCCAAAATATAAGGTTAAAGACAAAAGAGAAGGGAGACTTGATCAAAGAAAAAGAAATCCAAAGCACTTCTGAAACAAACTGGATCACCCAACTCTTTTGTGTAAAAAGATTGAACCAAGAATGCTGAAATAAAAGTCTTGCACATACTCATAAAATTTTGGTGACTGGTTGGGGTTGGAAGGCATTGGTGGTTGTTGTTGAGGTTTGTGGAAGGAGAAACTCAGCTTCCTCTCCCTTTATAATATTGCTTCAAAACTGAAGGGAAATTAGGTTGTGGTCAAAATTGCTCCTGTTGAGTAGCATTCGGCCTTCTCTCACTTTGAGTAAAATCATCTTTCGTCTGTGGCTGAAAGCAGCATTCGGCCTTCTCTCTCTTTGAGTAAAATCATTTTTCCTTTGTGGCTGAAAGCCAGAGGAGAAGTTTAGGAGAGCTGAAATGACAGCTCTTGTGTGGCTTGCTGTTGGACATGCTTCACACAGCTGTGAACAGCTGTGGCAAACCAAAAGCCATGCAAGCTGATTTCCCAATTTTTCAGCCATATGAAATATAGCTAAGGACATAAACTTCAGCATGGATAACATGGCAACCATATTCCACATAAGTTTGGAAATTGTGAAAATAAACCTTATAGATCTGCAGGTTTGTCATATTCACTGTTGCAATGTTCTTATCTGGCAAATTGTGAAAAAAAACCTTATAGATCTGCAGGGTTGTCATATTCACTGTTGCAATGTTCTTATCTGGCTAAAAAAGTCAGCACTGTAAGTGTTTGAGTGTGTGCAGCATGAGCATGAAGAGAAGGACACAGGCAACTAGCTCTCATAAAATAAGACCTTGGAATTCTTTAGGTTTCAGATTTTGTCCTACAGATGTTGAGAGATTTCCTTAATCATTGCTAGCTGTTGTGTCAAATGGAAGGAGGTGTGTTTGACTTCATTCTTGATGTCTATAGAAGCTTTGACCTTACAGTCCTGACTTGTGGACAGCAGTCATTGTCTCTCTGACAGTCACAATACCTGATAAATCTCCTCAACCACCCATTTAAGCTAACTCTGTCTGCTCCATCATGGGATTGGAGTTAGCCAAATAATCAACACTGTCCCTACACACATTGTAGATGCTATCCTCATTCATGTCTATATATAATATTCCTGACAACTTAGAAGAAGAAATGCCATCATCCCTTGGTGGATTATGGTACCTATTCACTGGATACATCAACATCAGATCTAATGGCTGGACTGGTGACTGGGCAACATGGTATGTATCACCAAGATGGACTGCTGAAAGGCCAGTTGGATGTTCAGCTGCATGATACAATGGAAAAACCAGTTATACATGTCCTTATATGACCAACCTGCCAAAAAGTTGATGAATAACCTCCCATCAACTCCAAGCTTGTATTGATGAGACTTGATGAAATGTGGGATAGAAACTTTCCTGAAACAAACAACTGTGACATCACATCTTGTACAAGTCTCATCTGCTTCTAGAGCAGTGTCTTGGGTGAGGGTAGCATGGACACATCTGATGCACCCAGATCCTCTGCCTCTAGATGTCTGAACATGACAGTTGTTGATGGCATTGTTTGATGAATCTTAGTTGGATGATGGGCCATAGTGCCATCCCCATCACACAGGCTATTTGGAATCTTAGTTGGGTGATGGGCAATAGTGTATCCCCACTACACGGGCTATTTGGAATCTTAGTTGGGTGATGGTCCATAGTGGTATCCCCAACTACACAGGCTATTTGGAATCTCAGTTGGGTGATGGGCCGTAGTGGCATTCCCCGTTACACAGGCAATTTGGAATCTTAGTTCTGTGATGGGCCATAGTGTATCTGCACTACACAGGCTATTTGGAATTTTGGTTGGGTGACGGGCCATAGTGTATCTGCACTACACAGGCTATATAGAATCTCAGTTAGATATGGGCCATAGTGTATCCACACTACATCTTCTATTTGGAATCTCAGTTGGGTGATGGGCCATAGTGATATCCCCAACTACGTAAGCTGTTTGACAGCTTAGAGTGCAGGCTGTTACCATCAATTATATCAATTCAATAGTTTCCAGAGGTCTCTAAATAAAACACATAGTACCTGTATTTGTACCACTATTAACAGAGTTAAATATTCAGCATCATTAAGTTAAATATTCTTTAATTCTGTGAGATTCACTTGCTCAGAGCTATTTTGCTTGATGAAAAGCTTGCTGCATGTTCTGAGGGAACTTAGTGGACTTGCCTAATAGTAGGGATGACTTATTTTGCACACATATTACCAACATGCTGCAAAAGTTTATTTCCATCCTTTCTAATTTTACTGTGCTTAATGCTCTAAAGGTGCAGCCTGCAGAATACACAAACTACCCCTGATTATCTGGACAACTGATTTTCTGGACAAAATCATGGTCTCTTGGTGTGTCTGGAAAATTAGTATTTAACTGCATTACCTTAATTAGTTCTTTAACCTTTGGGTCATCCCGGGACTGAGGCTCTATCATTGACCGCTCCTCATTCTCATCTGAAACAAGTATATAAAAAAGGTAATGTCTAACTGGCAAAGGACACAAGAGTACTACAGACAGTACAGTATATGCATATCTCTGGTAAATAGTATTACTCTGCTTTACGTAAATCCTTTTGTTTAATTTCAGATACTTGACCTTTTGAATCTGAGATCAAGCAGCATCTTCCTTGTCATAAATAGAAGCCATTTATGTTATTTGGTCAAGGTAAAATAACTGAAGAAATTAAATCTTAGTGACCTTGACTTTTGATCCCAAAAATCAATAAATGCCTTTCTTGTCTCAAATGCAATATATTCTTCAAATCTGGTCATGGTTTGTGGCATTGGGATTGAGTTATTTTTTTAGGAAGCCATTTCTCTTCTTGGAGTTCTTCTGACCTTTTTCTACCCCAAAATCAACAGGTGTCTTCCTTGTTTTAAATGCCATCCATCCATAAATCTTGGAAGTTGGTGCCAAGGATCCCATGATATCACGCTGAAACATGTTTCTTCTTAGAATTGTTTTTATCATGAACTTTGACCTTCTTACCACAGAATGAACAGGTGTGTTTCTTATCAATGCAAGCCATCTCGATCATCTGGTGAATGTAACTTGCATAAAAAGTTAAGTAACTGTGTGGAAATTACTTTGCAGCTTTCAGTTCCTGTGACTTTAACATTGCCCTCTTAAGCCTGAAAATCAATTGGCCTTGTTCTTGCCCCAGATGCAGGCAACTTACAAAATTTTGTATTGATAGATGGTGGGTAACTCAAGTTATGGTGTACAAATGAATAGAGAACAGATCTATAACATTACAACATGATATGTACCACCTTATGGCAGGCATATCAAAATGAAGTAATAGGACATGTACTTCTAATTACAACTTTTGAAACAATTTCATATGTGCAATGAATATTCAATTACCAGGAAACTTGCATCACAAAATGACCTACATGAGGACAATTAAAAAAGCTTCACCAGTGTTCTTACGTTACTATCTAAGCAAGCCACGAAATGACTAATATCTCAATTCTAAAATTATTATCTAATAAATGGAATCAAATAGCAATCATATACATGTAAATGGTAGTGTACAGCCTGATGAAGAGATGTAAAGATGGCCATACTGAGAAAATGGATTACTGCTATAGTACTGTCTCATTTAAATGAATGTGTGTGTGTGTGTGTGTCACAAAACTAGCAGCATGATTATGACTGCCATTCTCCATCAGTTCTTGAAAATGGCCCAGAATGTGACACACGCAAGATCAACGAATATTAAGAAAGAATAAAGCTTATTATGACCAACAGAGTAATTTTTAAAATTTCGTTTTATGTTCATACTAGAAAATTTATAGTAGCAGCAATCATAATGCCTATAATCCAAATATTGTTGGTCATAACAAATACTTTTTTACAAAGAAAAGAAAAAGTAGTATCCAAAACTTATTATTTCATAACACTTATTAGTCACCTTGGAAACATTAGTAGCCAATTGTTGTTTTGGTTAAAACTAATGGGAACACAGTTTTCTTGTTTGGATTCAAGCCAAATGACAGAAGATTTATTTAATTTAAATTTTTAGTCAAAGCAAAGATCTATTTCATTTTCAATATGGAAAAAACTGAGACACTGTGTGACAATGAGACCTGGGATCAATTACTTTAAAACTGATTGGATCAAAGATTAGAATTACTTCTGACAATCTTGATTACAATTATAATTACTGACTTTTGGACTGAGTAAATCATTAAATTATATTACTTTTAAGAATGTAATCAATTACTGTATATACTGTTTTATGTATCGGGTCAAATTGCAAACAACATGGACTCTGTTCTGACATTAAATGTTGTTTGTTCTTCAGTGAAATATCACAATCTCTGTATAATCCTTGTGCTGTATTCTTTGGACCTAATCTGACTGCATATCTTTTGTGCAATTTTTTTTCCTAACCTGAACATTACTTAACGTTTAAGTTGCTAATTCAACTGCAGCTATGATATACTAACCCAGAAGGTATCCCTCAGGACCAACATTGGGAAGCATTGGACTGGTGGGAGATTCTATGGCATTCTTTCCTTCTTCTTGCAGTTCAATGGCTGAAAAACAGTGACACAATCAGCAATAAATCCAAACAGAAAATAACTACCTCAAGTGTAAACAGAAATCAGATGAATTTTTGACACGTAAACTAGAGTAAAATCACAATTAACTACAAAGTTCTCTTCTAATCATATATTTTCTGTCATTAATTTGTCAAGAACTGTGAACTTCTAGAGAGAAGAGGTTAAAAGGCACATCTAAGAATGATGCCTATTCAGATTTCTCAGACAGCTCAGATTTTCTGATTTTGTTTCTTTAGAAAAAAATATCAGGAATTAATGAGAAATGAAGTTCAAAATAAACACGGTGCAGGGTCCTCACAAGGACTTCAAAATTTGGAGTCCTGACTCCAAACCATGAAAGCCCCAGTTCTAAAACAGGATTGCAATGAATTGGTATTCAACTATCAAATGTTATATTTTTTCAATAGAAATAATACTGCACAGAAATCAACATTGTATTGGTCTATTGTTAGCATTCTTATCGAGTCCAATAAATAAACTGAATTGTGTAACAGGGGTCAGATTAACTTGCATATGAATTTTAGGAAGGATCAAACTTTCAAACAATAAGCTGACTGAAAAGTCTGCATCATATATCAAAGTTAAGAGTTTTGACCTGCCCTTCCCTAAACCATATTTGGGGTACAAAGTGATGCATTATATAATAATGATGGTAAAAATATTAAGCTTCTATTTTTCTGAATATGACTTCTCACTTACAGAATCATGTGATATCTTACTATGAATGATGAATATATATATATAACTGAATAAGCCAGAAGTATTTTGAATCGATATACCAAAAAGTATTTGTCAGATTTGATATATGTATTTAATTTGTATTGTGTGCTTGACCATTCTTTGGTTTTTGTTGACAACATTATTTTTTCCTTGGAAATTCTTTGGTCTACATGATTTTTTTGTGCAAGGTTGCTTGCTAAAATTCAAGTAAACAGACCTGACTGAGCTTATCCAAGGTCAGGATATTTTGTTGTCATAAAATAGGTGACAGTCAGTATATAAAGAAGACTACATAAATAATTATTCATTCCTATTTTATTATCAGTCTTCGCAGAATCACATTTAGTTATGTTCAGTTATAATTTGAGAGGATTTATCAATATGTTCACTTGGTATTCTAGGGGAATAAATTCTTTGTTGAATTTTACTAAACTTGTTGGTTTTGCTTTTTCTGTTACTTACTTAAGACAACAGAGTTGTAACATATTGTTAATAAATACCCTGTTGGTTGCATTATAATATCCCACCTTACAATTATAAACTGAAAAAACAACATTTTACTATTTTTGTTTTCACACCTCGGAATTGCTATCCAGAGACTTTTCTCAGTGTGTGAACGTCAACTAGGCTGGTAATAAAACTATCCAAGTGGTAACCAAATTTAGTTCCATTAAAATTATTTATGTTTGATTACTTAGTTTACCAGAAAAGGGAAGCACTTGTTCATTTCCAGTTCCAGATTTTACTCTCATTTAACCTTAGTCTGTACTCATTTAATTACAGTTTTCACTCATCATTTTATCTGTGTTTTAATTAATATTTTCATCTATCTCTCAATATTTTCTCAAACAAACTACCCTGAACTTTCATAATGCAAAACAGCAATATTATCCTGTATGGAAGAGTTTGAGTAATGTTATTCAACTTCTCTTGTACCATTTGCAACTAAGATTTCAAACTCTGGAATGTGACTGGGGCTGGTATGCAGATGCACACAACAATTTTAAAGCTTGGTTCCATTACCTGGTAGCAAGGGGTGGGGAAAACCTTGAAAATACAGTCAGAAGTGTCATAACGGTCACCTTTATTCAGCAATCACCTGCTCACAATGGTCATTTAATCCCCACAAATTTTCTATATAAATGTCCTGTATGTAAAGGTGACCCGCCTTTTACAGTCAGCAGCCAGGTGTTTTCTCCTCCCTGCCTGAAGCAGTCATTAGAGCATGTCTACATTGACTGCTCAGTCTATGCAAACTTAATTTTGGCTTCAGGAGGAAGGCATTGTTTAGATAGAGGGATATCCGATGAATCAATATGCAAACATTTTTTACCTCGCTTGTACTCATAACTCCAGTCACGCAGACAACATAAAAAGGTGTCGATATCGAAAGCGAGGCTGTTTTTATCAGCAGGGTTGAGGGTCAAAGCAATCTGTTTGCTGGATATATAAAGTCAAACCTGTCCTAACATTCATCTGTACTCAGCCATCACTGGACACAATGGCTATTCAAATTTTCCTCCTGCAAATTTCCTATATAATTGTACTGTATGTAATGGTCACCTGCCTTCTGCATGTTTCCAAACCAAACAATGGTTTCACACTTCTCTAAGTGATCACTGGTGGATCAGCAGAAACCACTCCAAGTATGCAAATTTAACTTCTTTTGACTGATTTGCAAGGCATTGTTTAGACAAAGGCATATCATGTGAATCAATGTTGTCAAACTTAAAGGTGTCAACATGTCAGCTTTGAATGCAAGGTGGTATTTATCCTTATTAAGTAAAAGCAAGATATTATGGCCAATTTTGAGAACTAATTAATTTGAAGTGTAAGTGATCATGTGCAATCACAACAAATGATGAGATTAATGAACTATGCTGGAAATGTTTCCAGGATGCTACATCCCACATAATCAATGTATCAGGACCATTATTAAAGGAATAGCACTGAATTTTGTTACTGAATCAGTGATATCCACATAATCTTTCAAAGCATCTAATGGATGGTTGGAGTCATTCCTGAAAAGACACAACATTGTGTTCAAACCCTAGAATGGAGAGAAAAGAGGATGTTGACACAAGAGTAATTAAAAGACATGTCTGAGTGAGAAAAAATCTCAGAATGGAGATACAATGCATGATTGATATCTCTTACAGTTTATGTGTTATAAACATAGCCTTAGGAAGCTTCTTTTCTTTCCTTAATCATTAAAGGTCTCATACAAAAGCCAACTGTCTTCTGATCTCTGACCTGCCACCTTGAGTGGAATGATTATAGGATGCCAAAAGATAAAAAAAATTGGGATTTGGAGATATAATCAGGATCAGTGTTTGTGACCATATATTTACAAAAACTTTAAAAAGGAACTGACATATCTGCTGTTTTATGCTATTTACTTAACGTAAAACTGTATGCTACAGTCATACCATGAAAATCTATCATTTTCCATTTTCATCTTTAATGTTGATATTTAGTCTAACTTCAATTAGCACTAAATGTCAGCATAAAAGATGAAAATGGAAATATGACAGATTTTCACTGTATGACTAGTGTATTCCTTGCAGAATTTCTGCATCACTTTTGCACTCTTTGCTGAGTGTTATGAGTTTATGCACTTAAAATAAGTAACAGAAAAGAGGGAAAGACAACAAGCTTTGTAAAATTTAATGAAAATTTATTTCCCAAATACAAAGTGAAAATGAAAAAAAAGAACTTACACTACTGTGAATTAAATCCCAAAATAATCCAAGAATAACAAACACAAGTCCTAATAATTTAAAGTCCTGAATAAAACTCAGTACAAGTCCAGAATAAATCCAAAAAACTGATGGCGATTGTGTGTCTGTTACAGCTCCTAGTGTGTTGATGTGCCAACAGTGTTTTGTTGAATCACAGCAATATAATTCCAGATCTGAATACACTATAAATTCCAGTGAATGTCTCTATTTAAGAATTTTACCAAATCACTTTTGTATTTCCAGAGAAAGTAATCACTTGAAATCAATAATTTGAAGAAATAAAATTCAGCCTAACTGGATCTTAAAGCAGCTGATAAAATCCTCTCAATTACACTATATATACTTATCAACTAGACCTCGGGTCACAATTAGCATTTGCTAGAAAAACATTACCTAATGGAAAATAACCTTCTAGAATGATCCTGATGTTTACAAAATAATCTGGATTATGTATAATTCACTTAGAAATTCCACAACCTAGATCCAAATAAACATATTTACTTCTATAAATAATAATACTGATTTTAAACCCAGACATATAGAGAATAATTTAGTTATGTATTAGTTGTTTAAAATGAATAAAATTAAAAAGGTCAAGCAGAAATGAACTAAATTTTGGACAAGGTCAAGTCTAACATAAAATATTAAATTACAATAGCACGTAATGAAATAAAATAAAATAAGACTAACAAAAAAACCCAAAGCAAATTAAATAAACATAACAACAGCCTTTGTGAATCAAAAGGTATTTTTAAAATTTTGGGGGCATTTTCAAAAATTATTATTTTGGGGTAAAATCGGGAAATCAGAATTTTTTTATTTTTAAACTTGGGATGATCGCTGGTAAATTGGGATAAGTGGCAGGTATGTGATCTTTCTGAGTTTTAGCAACTGCTTAATCCATCAAATGAACGAAGTGTAAACACCTGTTTTTATGCCTAATTCTACTAGCTGGCCTAAACAAAAAGGCAGTCCTGTGTTTCACATTCACAGGTAGTCTGTCAATTAGTAACTTCTGTTGAACTTTTATTTTCTGTTGCTAAATAGCTAAACAAAATATATTCATCTTGATAGGATACTACTAGTGCTAATAATAATAACACATGCAAAATAATTATAATAATACTAATAATAATAATAACACATGCAAAATAATTATAATGATACTAATAATAATAACAATGCTATTGCTATTCTGTGCATACTACTATTTGTGAACCTGATGTCTTACATTATTTCTGCTTCTTACAGCCAAGTTGCATGGTGACAAGACCACACTCTTTCTGTACATAAGATGGAATTACCTGCCTGAAAATGGGTAATTTTGCTAGCTATAGTGGTCGCTCTAAATAGGAGAAAAGCAAGTACTTGCTGAAATTTACACTGACTACATTACCTGCGAGCCTTACTTTTCACAGAAGTAAATTATCTCTCCCAAATGTTCAAAGCAATATTTTCTGTGGACATATATATGACCATGAATACTATTTAAATTAGTTATGCCAGTGTTGCACAATCAGCACTGAACTGCAGTTTTCTTGTGAATTTTTTCTCTCCCATGTTCCCAAATCCTGACTCATGTTCACCCCATGATCACACTTTTTCAGTTTCATTTTTTTCTTTAATGACCATCTACCTACATCTATATTGACTCTAGTAATGACCAAAGTTGCTAAAGGTGATATAAACAACTTCAAGATGGCAGTAACTCTTCTACTCAAAACAAGATTTTTGACAATAAAAACAGGCTTGTCACAGTTTGTTGAATTTAATGCAAAGTCACTGATAACTGCTACTGAAATGTAATTTCAAAGTTGAATTATGTGAAAAGGCACTACATTTTTAGGTGAAAAACTGTCAGAAATACACAATTGGCATATTCGATGAATTATTTGTTTAAAAAGAAAAATTCAAAGAACAGTTCTATTATTATGCTACTCATGAAATCTTAAGCTGTAAGGTTCTTAGCACAAATGGAGAGTGGTCAACATGATTCTATTCACTGTGTTGCATAATACATCCTGGGCTTTCATTTCATTATGGTTTAAGAGAACAAAAGAAAGTCTGAAAAGTCTGAGCCATAGTGTTGTCATGCCCATTTTACTATGTATCGGTTGTGTGAATGCAAGGCTGACAAGACTGCTACACTTCAGAGTCACAATGAAACATTTTCTTCAGTTCCTTCAAAAATAGATTGGGGGCTCCGAGCAGCAGAGTGGTCAAAAGGGCTCACTGTTACAGATCACTGCCATCTCACCCCTGCATGGGTTTGAGTCTCGGGCTTGATCAGTGTGGGTACATGAGAAAGCTTGTCAGTAGCTTCTCGTGGGTCAATGGTTCTTTCCAGGGTTTTCCAGGGTTCTTCCTCAACCATTTAAACTGGCTGTCATGTATAGCCTATCTTGTGCTGAAAAATGGCGTTAAACTCTATAACAACAACAAAAACAGATTGCACTGGAAACTGATGAAACACAAATTATGAAGTTGACTGCAACTAGCTTCACCAGGTATTGCAAAAGTAACTCAACCTAAACACAAATTTACCTTTGTCAAAGTCTGGAACACTGATTTTATACATTAATTACCTCATTATTACGGGTATTTTAACAAAGTATGTTTCATTATGATTGAATGAAACGATATATGTCAATTTCATGCCTTGACAGAATTGTACAGAAATTTACAGAGGGTCAGATTAGCATGCAAATTATATTGGGTGTTCTTGAAATAGACATTACCTAATCTGGAGAGGTCCCAGGTGGCAGAGTGGTCTAAGGCACTCGCCTCTACTGGACACTGCCATCTCACCTCTGTCTGTGGGGTTCGAGTTTGGGTATGTGAGAAAGCTTGGCGGTAGTTCCCCGTGGGTTTGTGGTTCTTACCAGGATTTTCCTGGATTCTTCCTCCACCAGTTATACAGGTCACTATGTATAGACCATCGCATGTATAATGTATCATCCTGTCTCTCATTTTGACACTTCTTTGTTTTGAGTCTGATTCATTGGAAAGGCGTCAAAATGTGTAAACACAAACCTTTGACAAGGGGATGCTGGGTTCTAAAGGTTGACAGACATTTTGTTGCTTCTCACATTTGGCACCTGAGAGGATCTGGTGCTCGGAGTTTTCAACCCTTTTCAGGCTTGGCATATATTTCAAATTTTTATGACTTGTTTCAACTTAACTTATACCACAACAACGGCTACTATTTTCTTAATTTCCGCCAGGCATTTGAAATAGACCAGAAGAATAATATCAATAGTCACAATGTATCCAAATTCCAAAACTTGTGACATGAATAATAATAATAATAATAATAATTATAATAATAATAATAATAATAATAATTATTATTATTATTAATAACAACTTTATTCTTAATGGGTGACTCAGTTAGCTACCAATAAAAACTACTCTACCTTGAGGCTCTCTATTATGTACATATGTACAAGCTAATATTTTCACATCCACAAACATAAGCAAAAATACCCAATACATTAAGAACTATAAATACTACAATGCTAAAGTAATTTATACTTTATATAAGTACCCCATATTCTTTTATTCTAATTATTATTATTTTTTTGTATGTATTTCCACATCTAATAATACATCAATTGTAGAAGCGAGATATACTTGGAGGTACATTCAATATCTTGCGGAATATTATTCCAAACCAGAGCAGCCAAGAATTCCTTTTTGTCTACTTACTTCAAAATTGTTACCTTTTAATGATCTAAGATTTTGGTGTACCAGTAAATTCTCTTTGCTGGAAAATGGTGTTCAGGTAACTAGGGGCAGATTTTGTAGATACCTTTTGGCCTTTCTGAAGAAAATGCTTTCATGCACTGGTAGCACTTGACTACAAGCACTGCCTTCTGAACATTACCTATTTGCTGATCAAGAATTACTTTACATGCACTTTCTTGGAGTCTGGAAATTTGGACTAGCTATGTAGTACAGCTAAAACTGACCTTTACTTTAGTCATAAATAATAATTTGTGTGATTAGCCATTTTAGTTTGCTTGTACATTTCCTTCTGTTTTCATTCTGACCATAATTCTTTCTCTATTTTTCCTTTATTAAGTTGGTCAAATGTAAAAATATAAATAAAAACATACTTATCTTGCTGTCTATTTAAATATAGATGAACAATTTTTTTTGAGCATACCATGGAATCCTAGTAAAAATGTTACAAGCATAATGATGATATAAACAAATCATTAAAATAGATATAATTATATGATATTAAATACTTTATAATTAAAATACCTATTATACTAATGATAATAAAAGTCAATAATTCAGCCTTATTATAGTTTCATGAAAACTAATTTATCACGTTAATGACAATAAAGGTGTCAAATGACTTGTATCTTTGCTTCTGGATACAATTACTGTCATTCATGAGGATTAAGTAAAAATAAAAAAAAATAAAAAGGACTACTTATAAACCAAATAAATATATCTTGAAGCAAAAACTTAAGGCTGAAACTTCTAGGCTAGACTTGAAAAAGGCTGAAACTTCCTGCAGTTCAACTTGAAATGAACTGAAGCCTCTGTCACCCACTGAACTCATGCCATGAAGAGTATGAGAGAAAGTGTCAACATTTTGGATGCATTATTTACTAAAAGAATTTAAGTTTGAAATGAAATTGGGAGTGTCAGTTTGAGTGGTATATATTTCTGAAAAGGCATTCGCAAAGGTAAGTGCTAAGTGCGTAAAAACCGATGACTGCAGGTTCAATATATATACAGCCTGCTCAGCGATGATCTCAACATATTTGACATATGTAATGAGCTACATAGCAGCCATCACAAGAACATGAATTTTTCCCATACAGACCCATGAACATCAATTCCTACTCTATTTAATATTGATCCTGCTAAAGTGTATGTCAATGTAGAGAATGCTGAAATTGATTAAAAGGATGATAAGTATCTTGACTGAAGAAAAACTATCCAAACACTTTCCTCAATATTAGTATATTTTTCTTGGTTTTGTTTAAGAAACATAATTCAACTTAATCCAGTTTTGGCATTCCCTGCTTCCATTGCATTCCAGCCAACTGAACTGTAGGTCAACATACTTGAAAACACATCCATCTGCTTATGAGAATTTATTAGAAAAAAGACATCAAAGTAATTAAAGTCCGACTAAAGCAATGTCTCTTTAATTGTAAAAAAAGTGTTGATATGGGCTGCCAGGTGTGTGAGATATTCCCAATATTTTGACTTCTTATTCTGATGATTTGTTCTTCACACAGAATGATAGGAGTGTTCACAGTCCCCCTCCTTCAACAAAAGTATCCCTTTTCCTAAATGTACCCCTCTTCCCCTCCCCCACTGTAATAGTAAACAAGACAACTTGCCCAAATATGGAAAGAGTTCAATACTTAAAAGCATTTATGCATTCTTTGCAATGGAAAGGATTTATATATATGGTACAATATGAAAACCTTCTTTGACTTTCTTCTTCCTTCCCAAAGTTCCAATTTTCTCCAGAAAAGACTCTTCTTTCTTCCTTGGAGTACCTAAAGTCGATGTGTTTGGAGAAGTTGCCATTTTTCACATTCCTTCGATTTCGCACCGGTGATAGGAGTAAAGTGATTACAGTTGGAAACAGTTTTCCTGATATTGAATATAGATTTGCAAAAAAAATGAATACACTTTTTTATTTGCTTTATTAGTAATAATTTGTTGATGTTTTATCGTTTTAAGGGCAACAATGGTGAACTTATATCCGGTCTTTTGGGACTATATTTGAAGAGGAAAAAGTTTAAACCGACACAAAATAATAATAGACTGGTATAATGATATACAGGATAAACTAAATAGCGAGTACACGCTAGCCCCCGACATACATGAGAAACAGGCCTCGCAAGAACCAACCCTCTCCCATGACCAATCTGAACGATGTAATCAAATTAACAGAACTATATGGCTATGTATACAGACCACACCATGAAGATGCACTCTTTCCATGGATGATTTAGTTTTTTTCTTTCTTTATTTTTCATCCGTTATTTATTACATACATGCTAAGATTTGTGTATATTAGGCTGTGTACAGATTAGAATTAATTACTAGGTCGACATATGGGTGTGTCTGCTAGGCACGGATCCAACACTGTGGCGTCACTTTTTCGGTGATGTGTCTTGGTCGAGATGGAGTAGGAGTGCTGACAGGCTAGGCGATGGGTGCCGAATCTCCATAAAGTACGAGTTAAAAGTCTCTAACCTGTATGATAATGCTATTTATATTCGTATTTAGAAAAAAATTAGTTTAGTATTATCAAACTTTCTCTTGTTGAGTCCAGGTTTCTGTTTGGTGTATAGTATAGCTTTAATTCTCTCTCTCTCTCTCTCTCTCTCTCTCTCTCTCTCTCTCTCTCTCATATATATATATATATATATATATATATATATATATATATATATATATATATATATATATATATATATATGACTGTCATACACATTTACCATTTAAAATCCCATTCCATTTGTTGTTCTTGCCAATAACGAAGGAAAGTTTTGTGGACAGTTTCATAAAAATATTAAGATTGCAAACGGGAGATAATTCTAAAACTTAATAAATAAACAATTTTCAAATTTTAATTACATCTAGAAAGAAAGACATTATAAATTGTTGAAAGGTCTTAGTTAAGAGACAGAAATCAATTAGAAAATAATATATAATTATATATTTTTGTTTAATAATTATGAAATGATAATTTCGTGTAAGTTTAAAAAAGAGTTCCACATATTAGGAAATTAAATGTTTGAAGCTACAGCATGGTACAATATGGTACGCAAATAATGTAAGAAAACATATTTATTTCCGAAACGGAAAAGAAATATACACATGAACAAACGTATTTTTTTAAAATCGTAAAATAATATAAAATAAAAACTTTTCTATTATTTACACTAATACATTATTTAAAATTTCACCTTGTTCTAACTACTACACAACCTTGTGAGAAAAAGAAAGCACAATCGGAGCCTTTTGTCCTTTCGTCCACGTGATGCCGTTGCTGTCACGGTTTGTGTGCAGTTCCATTTGCCTTATTGATCATTGAAAATTTCTCATTTTTGATGATATGAATTTCTAATTTGCCTACGTTTTGGGTCCACGAGAAAGTTTATGGAGAAACCTTTTTTTCTTCTTCAGACTAGCTGCGCCAGACTGCGTCATGTACATGGTGGATACGTTATTCAATTAATAATTTCCAGTGTGGTATTGAGAACTTCTGTCATCCGTGAAGTGCAAATCTTTGACGCCTTAAAGCTTGTCTATTATTAAATCTGCAGCATGTTTAGGCGTCCAGTCAACTTAAATTTTCAAGATGTTATTGATGGACTTCGCGTTGTTATTTGTCCGGTTTTGTTTTCGTTGTTTTGCCGATTCTGTTCGAACACGAATATTTTAAGTCTTGGCCTTAGATTATTGACATATATTGCTGGAAGCTGCAGTGAGTTTTTTGGTATGAATTTTGTCAAGTTGTTCAGAGCGGCTTTCGAACTCAACTGTAGTAATTGCGTCAACCGTACCTTTGCTACCAAACAGACCTCCTATCAGATTAAAATCAGATATTTACGTGAAGATCTGACAGCGACAGCTTAAGGGTCGTGTTCTGGTAACCCATTTTATTACCATAAAAACAAATGTTATTAGTCAATCCGGTAAAGATCTTATATCTTCGCGTTTGGAAGACTGAGCATTATGACTGAAGCGGATCAATGTGTGCCGATGGATTTGATTCAGTTCCAAATTTCTGAAAGTTGCATTTCTATCGGCTAATTCAAAGTCAGAACTTGACCGCTTAGGTCCCTGTCAGATCTTCACGTTGGACAGTGGAGATCTGATTTTAATCAGATTGGACCTCATAACTGTATCATGCTCCGCTCGAGTTTTTCAGTTCTTATCTTGTTTTCGGGGTAAAACATAACACTGCCTAGTAAGAGTTTTGTACACAGATAGCGCGCCACAGAAAGAAACGTGTTCAATAGCCTTGATCAGAGTTTTTTTTTCGTCGTCCGTGTCGAAATCGTTATTTTCTGTTGTTCGCATTACAGAATTCCCCACATCACTGTCAGGTTCTGTCGCAATATGTTCCAAGAATGCTTTGTATGTTTTATACGATGTGTCTTTGTGCAGAAGAAGAGGACCAAGCAAGGCTCGACGTTTATTTGTATTTTTTTTTTATAAAAAAAAGCAACTCTCTGATTTTTGTATACCAACAATGTCACATTAAAGTTTCCAAGGCCGAATGTTCAGTCAGTGCCAATCTTTGGCTTCTTTATGTTAGGCAAGTAGTGTTTCCGATCCTTGATTTATTTTTTTGTGAAGCATATAATTGATGGCACTTGTTCTTTGTTGTGTATCAATGTTTGAATGTAAGGGTGTTCATTTAATATTTCCAAACTTATCTGAAATCTCATCAGCAGATTCGGTGTTTTTCGCAGCTGTTTTTGTCTCTTTTCCCCCTGTCTCATTTCTTATCACTCTGAATCACATGAACAATTCACAGAGTCATAATTTTCAAGTAACGAAAGCTTTCTCTGTGTGGCTATGTTAAAGTTTAAATTTTCCTTCATTTTTTGGTATGGTTTTTGGGTTTGTTCTAATGAAAGTTTGTTTGGAATGCGCGTTCCCTTGCGATTGTGAAGTTAACGTTGATATCCTTGGTATCCGAACAGAGCAACATTGATGAAGTTTTGATCACCATTATTTAAAAAGTATGGAACACTGTTCTTTTAAGCGTCGCGTAGTACCTGCCAGTATTCTCCTTGGCTGTTTGTGGTTCTGGAGGTTCCCAATATACCTGACCTTTACAAGGGGGTACAGTTCACAAACGTAATGATTCCATTGTTTGCAAGAGTTGCAAAGCATGCAGTCAGGACTCAGACATACAGTTTAAACGACATGGACTTCATAGCCAAAATGCTGCTCTTTTAGTTGCAGCAATTATGCACTTTTTCAGAGGCACACACACACACACACACACACATACACACACACACACACACACACACGAGTTAATGACTTGTTTATAATTAATGCACCCGCATAAAATTAGGCCATTAACATTGCGAGTCGTCTATGGTAGTGATGATTCCACATCAGTGTGATCAAAATCAGATCTCCATTGTCCTTACTGAAAGACAGTGGAGAATTGATTTTAATCAGGCTGGATTGCACTTCAAAGTTAAATAAAACCCAAAATTCAGGCATATCAAGTTGAAAGATATGAAATGCACATCTTTAAATGTTTGCGGTCTTAATTTTTTTTACCATGATTATGTGAATAATAATATTAAATGGAGTGTGTGTGTGTGTGTGTGTGTGTGTGTGTGATTCAGATTTTTAACGTAGCTTTAACAATTTTTTAGTCATATCGCTACGATGTCTGCAGTGTGACAGTTTATAGTGATGTCTAGCACCGGGGCATCATGCCACAAACATGTATCATCATGTCCCACCCAGTCACATTATCCTGACACCATGCCGACCAGTCCTAACACTAACCTCCTAATGCTGAGCGCCAAGCGAGGCAGCTGTTAGTAGCATTTTTAAAGTCTTTGGTATAACCCGGCCGGGGTTCGAACCCGCGACCTCCCGCATTCGAAGCGGACGCTCTAACCACTAGGCCACCGGAGCGGTCTATATTAAATAGAAGATGTAATGACGATATGACTGTTGGTTCGACAACTATCCGAAACATTTCTTTTTTTTGGCTATTTTGTCTTCTATCGTCTCTGTCGACGCTCGGTATAATGTTAATAATTTCTGCATACATGAACGTGACCCACTTTGTACTGACGGTCACCCATTGTTAATTACTAGCTTTAGATTATACCGCAAAACCGTGAAAAATTTTACTTGATGATAACAAAACCTCATTACAAAAATAAAGATGGCCAGAAAATAGAAAAGATATTTTTTATTAATGATGCTGATACCTGTAAACTTGAAGAGATAGTAAAAATGACCCAGGGTGCACATAATAGTTTAGAATGCATAGATACAGTATATATCAACAGGCTGTATTCATCAGTCTCATCATTTTTTAACGATTCTGCTACAAAATGTCTTGTTGTGAATAGCAGTCAAATTTGTAAGAAAAATAACAAACGATGTTTCGCCAAAATGCACAAAGAAAATATCAGCTAGCAAGAAAAATACACAACAACAACCAAATACATGCAAATAGGACAAGCCTTGTGAACGCAAGTAAAATATACAAGAAAGACAATCAACTTTTATATAAACAGGGAAAATAGTTTAACGCCATAAATGGCGGAAAATGAAAACTAAAAGACCAAGGGTTTATTGGAAAGTTCTAAATAACCCAAGAAAGGGGCGGAGGACAAGAATGTTAAGCTCGAAGAATTCTATGACTCTTACAAAAATAATATTAACAACAAAATTATTCCGAAGATGACACGAGTATTACAATAGATGACAACGATGAAATTCTTAATTCTGCAAGTACTGAGTCAGAAATGATCAGTTATAGACCTATCACGACTCCGAGCTGCTTTAGTAAACTTTTTACATTTGTTCTTGTAAAAAAAAAAAAGATTTCAGAATGTTTTAGATTTTCACGATGTTCTTAAAGAAAACCAAGCCGTATTCAGGCCAGGCTATTCAGCTACAGATCATATATTTTTTCTTTACATTCTTACGGAAATTTAAAAACTTGCAAGATGAAATTATTTTGTGCTTGTATTGATTTTAGTAGAGCTTTCGACAATGTTTGGAGGATAGGGCTGTGGATGAAACAATTAGACAACAATTTCAATGGGAAAATATTTAGGATAACAGATAATGTGTATCATACAATCAAATCTTCTATCATTTATGCGGGAGAGCAACCTGCTTTCAATGTAGTAAGGGTGTGAGGCAAGGTGAAAATTTTGTGCCAATTTTATTCATCCTGTGTCAAAATGAATTAGAAAAATATCTGTTAGAAAACAAATGCTTTGGTGTGCAGTAACATTTTTATAATCACTATATGTCTTTTGTCCTTCTAATATTATGCTGCTTTACGCCAATGACAGTTATCCAGTATAATTTGAATGTGTTTTACGAATACTCAGAGCTATGAAAATTGAGTATCAGTTTCACAAAGACAAAGATTTAATTTTGGTACACGAAAAGATGATGAATATAGATTTACAATTGGCGATAATCTTGTACCGAATTTAAATACTTAGGTGTTATTTTTTCTATAAACCGAAGGTTTTGTTAAGTTGGTTAAATACAATGTTGATCAAGCAAGAAAGGTCCTGCATTTTCTTAGCTAACAATCAGATACTTCAATCTTCCCTCTAGACCTGCAATTGCATCTTTTCGAACATACTGTATTGCCCATTTTACTAAAAGGTTTAAAATGTGGGGATTTGAAAGTATCACAGTTATTGAAAATTTCGATATCGAATTTTTAAGAAACATTCTAAAACTGAGGAAAAGTACTGCCATTTTAATGCTCTATTCAGACTAGCAAAGTAGCTTATTGATATAATTATCAGATCCCTAATGGTAGGATTTTTCATGTCTATTATCAATGGTAAATGGGCTAAACTATCTAAAATCATTTATCAAATACTTTTTTTTTTTTACGAGGCCAATGCTAATAATTAAAATATGGATGGATAGCATCAAGGACACTCTGGTAACTGTTGGGAGTCTTGACCTCGTATATCATGAAGCTATCAATAATCCGAAAGAAACAAAACACATGATAACGGACACTTTACAAGGCCTTTATGTACAAGAGTTGCAGTCATCGGTTACCTTATCATCTGTTGAAATGATAACCTGAATATGGAAAACTACTTATTGCTATTACCTAGGAATCAGTATTTGCCATTGATAAAGTTCAGGACTTTCAATCAATGGCAACCCGTTGAAACCGGTCGTTTGGACAACACACCGTTTGAGGAAAGAAGATATTGTGATAAAATTACATCGGTGACGAATACCATTATTTATCAATTTGTCCCAGATATCACAAAGAAAGGGAAATGTTTCTAAAACCATTCTATTACCGCAAACCATTTTTTGCAAAGTTACAAACCTTATTTGCTTCCAGTAATAGCAAAATTCTCCAAAACCTTGTCAAATTTATTACTGTTATAATAAAAACAATATCATACACTATGTGCTATATGTGGAAGCGGAAATATTTTATATTTCACAATGATATATATTTGCTTCACTGATATATTTTTTTCCTCTTTTACAACTTTTGTACACCTTACGAGAGTCATTGTATTCTGCCATAAGAATGTTACATTTGTGCATCCAAATGATCTCACATTACGTCCGAATGTTTATTATTGCACTGATCGTACTTTTTGACTAGTGATGCGATTTTTATCTCCATTGTGGTATTCTCATATACCACCTATGTGTGACCTGAGATTTACTTACATCACTGACACCATTATAATTATGCACAAACAAAACAAATACTTTTGATACCGATTAATTTTGTCAAACAAAGACACCCTTTTCGGTTCCCTTTAATGAGTTAATTTGATTAAACTACATTGCGAAACGAGTGTTAATGAAATTTAAATGTAGTATCATTCTGACTTTTACGAGTAATTTGTTTCATTGTCAAAAGTAAAGCGCAACATTTAATTTTAAATGTTACCATTACCTACAGCATCTATTTTTATAGATTACAAAAATAATGTAAGAACTATGTAGCGCACTATGATTGAGATCTATTTAGTATTTTGTCATCAAACATTGTTCTAAATATGCACAATACCTACAACATTTATTCTTACAGATGTTAAAAAAGTATCAATGTAGCATAACAGAGTTGAGATTCATCATACCAGTCTATGTAATTTAATATTCTATTCTAATAGGTTCTGCAAATAAAATAAAATAAAATAAAAAAAGATAAAAAAATTAATGTTGAACCCTGTGATTCTGACTTGTTCAGCGTACCATATTTTGTCATGTAAAAAGATTTAATATGTTGCAAAGAATTTAAGAAACATATATATTAGGCCCTTTGGCTCTGATTTATTCAACGTACCGCTTTTTGTCATATTAAAGACTATAAAAAAGTTTTAAAGAATTTCAGAAATATTAACATAGTGACTTGTCATATAAAAGTGGTTTACTTAGAATTTGTTCACTTTTAATTTTAAAGAATACTTGCGTCATGGTCTGATATTTATGAGAGAGAGAGAAAGAGAACGTCGCGAAACTCGCATATTTCGTTAAGTTATCGTAAATTTATCTGACATGAACATTAATCGTATTTCTATCTGATATTTTTTAAACCGTTATTTCTTTAAATGTCTAATATTTCTTGCTTGGCCTGCATTAAGAGCAGAAGGTGTCTTTCCTTTGGTGATACGGACGGGGGAAAAAAACTTAACCGATCTTACTCGATAATTATACAAAGCAGAATTTTACTAATTTTGTCAACTAAACCAAAACCGAGCACTTGTTTTTTTGTTTTTTTTTTCTTCTTTGTAAATTGTATACATGTATCCTGGTTAGCTGAGGGTGTTTTGGGGTAGTCTTGTGGTCTTTAGACAGGCCGTTGAATGGCCGAAAGCAGTTGACAAATTCAAGATGGTGAATGTAATGCAAAAATTCGGGATTTAAAAATTAGTATTAAATCTGCTATTTTAAGCCGTATGGGTCTACCATTGGGTGTTTTAAAGCATTATTATTACTTTTTATAACGGTAAGATACAATTGATAAAACATCTCTGATGCAGTACCACTTGAATCGACATGGTTGTGACTCGTACAAGGAAACATCGGTGGCAACACAGCTGGAAGTAACTAAGAGAGAGAGAGAGAGAGAGAGAGAGAGAGAGAGAGAGAGAGAGAGAGAGAGAGAGAGAGAGAGAGAGAGAGAGAGAGAGAGATGTGAATTTCTCTCAACGTCTTGATATAGATTTGTTTTCAACTGTTGTCAAAACCTATTTTTATAAACATGAAACAACAAATTAGGACATGAAGCTATAATTGGGTCTTGGGTTTATTCTTGCCACTTGGGACTAGCTCCTAGGGTTACAGATCTTTGGGGGGCCCCGAGCGGCCGAGTGGTCTAAAGCGCTCTCCGTTACGGATCATTGCCATCTCACCTCTGTCTGCGTGAGTTCGAGTCTCGGATTCGGCGAATGTGGATATGTGAGAAAGCTTGCCAGTAGCTTCTCGTGGGTCGGTGGTTCTTTCTGGGGATTTCCCGGTTTCTTCCTCCACCATTAATACTAGCCGCCATGTATAGCCTATCGTGTGCTCAAAAATGGCGTTAAGCCCTACAGCAACAACAACAACAACAGATCTTTGGACAGTTCGACAATGTAGGGGAGCGCCAGCATACGTGTGTTACTAATTTTCTTGTTATTATAATAGGTCCTTTACTGTCAAGGTGTTAGTTACTTCCAAAACCAGAAATTTTAACCCGTGTGAAATTGACCCTTAGACTATTTAGTATTCCCGGAGTAGGTAGACGCTGGCCGATTGCCTTTTAGAACTTCTCTGGAAAATGCGCTTATAAGTTTTGTGTACTGTAAAGAAAGAAACTACATGGGACGATATAATGGAACATTAAATAGAATAGGTTCTCAAGGGAAAATTGTCTTGTTATATGCACATTCAGCAAAGTGATATTTACAACACAGCTCTTTTAATGGGACAGTAACGTTTTAGTGCTAACTGATAATTTTCGTCATTTAAGGAATCGAAGAAAATTACACGTATATTTATTTATTCCTTCTGAGTTCCAAAGTCGCGTCAAAAGTATCAGGAAACGATCTCAATATGGTAGCTAATAACTACGAAAGATACGATACAACTTCATATAATTGATTTTTTACCGTTCTTTTCGACATTGCCACCTGTTTTTATGACGGTGTTGGTGGGGTAAATCCTGGGTTAACGTAAGTTCAAACTCTAAATTCTTGCATAGGAAGGACGAATGAACCAAAATACAAGCACGATGGTTATTCGCAACTGAAAATGACAATAGAATATTAGGTTGGGCAGATGATCCAATGACATTTATTGACAATATAGTTGACGCTTTATTTGATAATGACATTTCAAAACATCTACTGTTGTAACCATATTTTATGATAATCTTTTTCATACCTGCTGACTGTCATTGGTAGGATATCCGTTAACATACTGTCAATAATACGAAACTCGCGTATTAAATCATCCATATCATATTTTCCACCTCGCAAGTAAGATCGTATCTGATCTAGTAATTTTTTGTAAGTGATACTTGCTGTTTTACAAGAATTTTTTTTTGTTTCAAGTTTGGGTTCAATCTTTTTACATGCTGTTGAAAGAGATACACCGACACCAGATATTATTAATAAAAACGGATTTAATAATGCTGCACTTGAGATTATACCAGAGCTAGTCATTAACAATGGCAAATATGATATTACTCGAAGTATTCTACGGTAGTATTTAGAACATTCTTTTACACACCAAAAGGATTTTATGATAAAATTTATAATATTGTACTAATGCTTCAACATCTTGTTTTGGAATTTCTTCTGAAATATGATTGAAATCGATGATATGTTTTTTCATTATACAATATTTGTTTACAGTTTTAAAACAATATTGAAAACTCTAGCACCAACAATCGAATCAAGAAACTCACGGAACTTATTATTGTTAGGATCAGCTATAAAATCTCTGTACTTGTCATAAACATCTGACGAAGTATCATTATATCGTTTATCTGTTAGTACATTATTTCTCTTTAACCAAGTAAATGAATCAAAAGTATCTCCTACTTCACGTTCATACAAATCTGTTTTATTCACCAAATTACTGTAATCTTTTTCTGTTTCATCAATATACCCTAATACCAAGCTTATTTGATCTAACGTGAAATGTTTGAGAACATCTTTGTCTGATAATTGCATATGCGACCACGAAATTTGCTAGCATTAATTTTTTAAGCTTATCTAGTTCAATTGTTAGCAGACCAATAGCAGAAGCTACTTTTAACATTAATTTTTCATATGGTTTTGTGAGTATTTTCTTGATTTCATTGTAATAATTTCATAATGACAATTGTCTAGAGCGCTGGATTGATGGAAATGGAATATCATCTGCTTCACTTATGCCGTAATAAGAATCAATTTTTACTTCCAAATCTGTTTGTTTGACTTTATCAAAAAACTTTTCTCGCTCAATATCATTAAGATCACTAATTTCATCGTCAAAATTTTTGATTATCTTTATAGATC
The DNA here is from genome assembly GCA_016617855.1 of Megalonaias nervosa. Lineage (NCBI taxonomy): Eukaryota > Metazoa > Mollusca > Bivalvia > Unionida > Unionidae > Megalonaias > Megalonaias nervosa. The sequence goes on along the minus strand of JAECUM010093012.1, from coordinate 36,448 downwards.
TGTCAACAATAATCGGATCAAATTCTGGGTCATTTTTTACGTATCATTGGTAAAACTGCGTTTAAATACGAATTTATAATTAAATTAAATTAAATTATGATTTTAATTGCGGTTTCTTTGTCGTGGTAGTACATACCGAGATACTTAAAAATGTTTCGTTTTAAAGAACTATTGTATAATTTCTTGTTTCTTTTTATTCCTATTATTCTAGATTCTGCTAGTTTGTCGAGATCATTATGGCTATTGTTTACTCGTTCTTTTTCATCTACTCTTTTATCGTAAGCTCCTTTTTTTTTATTAAGTCCGATTTTATTATCAAATCTAAATTTCCAAAATCAAGCTCGAGCAATATTTTTTTAGCAAGATTTCAACAAGTTTATCATTCGAACTGAAATTTTTTTTTCTGGTATTTATTACACGTGCTGATAATGATTCGTCCCAAACATTTATTTTAGGGTTAAAAATATAATCATAAAATTCTCTCGCAACGTCTGTAAACAATTGTGTTGACATTATTTTATAACATTAGATTAAATTTTATCATCGAGTGTGTATATTTGAAATGCTGTCAGTCCTGGAAATGGATGTTCAGCAGCGATGACATAAACTCGGAAATATAAGTACTTGTTAACAGTTTTTTCTGTCGGAATCGTAAAATGTTGTGTTGTTGTCATATACATATTTGCTGTACTATATAATGTTGTCCAGTTGATATCATCGTTTGATCCTTCAAACAGCCAATTATAAATTCGACCAACACTAGAGTTTAATCGACCTCGCAAATGAAATTGCCAAACAGCAACTGCAGTAGGACATTTAATTTTAATCCAAAAATTTTCAACTTCTCCGTTGGTCGTCCATTCGTGTCTATCAGAGAAAGCGTAATAAGGATAATTTTCAGGATAATATGCTGATGCGCTTACCTCAAACCCAACTCGATTGTCACTTGCTTTAAAAAGTGTTGGAATATACCCAACATTGTTTTTAGTTCGTTTTATACCACCACCAGACACACTATCAACATACACTTTATTTGTCAGATCATTATGGTTAACTGGAACATATGTCGTAGTTTTTTTTGTTGCTTCTCATGTTTATGTTGCCTGTCACTGGTCCACCGGATTTCTTTAAATATGGAGTAAGTTCTTCTTTTAACTGAGCATAACTAATAGCATCAGTTTCATTAGCTGGTGGTGAGGTTGTCGGTAATCCAGTTATTTTTGAATTTGACATAGACAGGTTACCTGTCATTGAGTCACCGGCTTTGTTAAGTTTATTGTCGTCAACAGATTTTAGTTGCGCATAACTTACAGCTTGTGTGTTATCAACATTTGCTGGTGGGTATACAGTTTCTAAACCTAACACTCGTCGACCTGACATGTTAATAATACCTGTAACTGTTCCACCGGTTTTATCAAGTTTGTTATTATCCACATACTTCAACTGTAAATAACGTACCGCTTCTGTTTGATTTAAGTTTGATGGTGGATACCCGGTCTCTAAATTTAAAAGCTTTTGCAACTGGAGCTGCATCTGGAACTGCTGGAACTGCTGTTGGACAAAAGGTTGCTGATAAAATTAAAGGCAATCCACCGACAATCAAACAAGTTATATCAGAAATCGCTCCAACAAAAGAAACTCAACGTGCAATGATAACAACAACAAAAAAACTTTTATCGCCAAAGGGCGAACAAATTATATAAAAATTAATATCTAAAGTAACAGCGCCACAATAGCGTCAATCACATGGTGATTAGTGAATTTTATATAATCTAATAAGTAAAAAATGTCTGTTAAAAATTATCTCGATTTAGCGGAACCTTATGACATCGATGACGCTGTAACAGAATTTGAATATATTGAGTATCTCGACGAAGATTCTAATGAGCCAAATAAAGCTGGTGTTAGAACATATAATACCCGAGACGAAGATGTATTTCTACTGCCACACATAGCAATACTGGAAGTTCGCGGCAAGGTTATGACAGTTGCTAATCCACCTGTTGCAATTGCAGCTAACGCAGAAGTAGCCCTTATAAATAATGGCTGGTGTTTATTCAAAAGTGCTAGATATCAACTGCCCAATCAAACTGTCAAGGATATTTCGAGTCACCTACAAGTTGCAAGTACAATCTTAAATACTATTTCGTTTTCTGATGATTACTCCAGATCGACATGGCGAGTCACAACAACATCAACTGAACAACTGCCACGGAAATTATTTGTTGTATTTCAGCAGCAAGCGCGACGCGGTAATCAACAACAAAATAATGCGATATTTGATAATGCCGATGTCAGACGAATATATGCTAGAATAAATTCAAAGCAATATCAAGAACGAGCAATAGAATGTAATTTTACAGATAATGTTAATAAAAATATTACTCGACCTTACATGTACCTGCTCGACGCAATGCAAAAATATCAAGATGTCGGAGACGGAACTCAGATATCAGCAGAAGAATTTCGCACACTTTATCCAGTATTTTATTTTGATGTTAGTAAACAAAATGAGAGGGATGTAATTTCAACCGCTGATATTGAAATTACTTGGACATTAGGAGCAGTTCCAGTAGCGCAGCTTTACGTGTACGCGCTAGTGATCAGCGATAGATCTGTTACAGTAGACTTTATTGAACGTAAAATGTCAGTCCAAGTTTAATCTGTAATCGTTATATAATGACAAAATATATTGTAAAAGAAATATATTTAACTGATGGTCAAGTTACAAAATTAGCAGCTGCTGTTGCAAAGCAGAGGCAGGTATCATTAAAAAAACCCCCTAACATTGAAAGTGTTTCCAAAGGTACTTTAATAAAATTAATGTTAACAAAAAAGAAAAACAACAAATAAATAAGTATTACCGCGGCAAACGTTTTGTTTTAAATTTAAGTGCCACACAAATAACAGCAATGTCAAAACAAGGTGGTTTCTTCGGTCCGGCACTATCTGTAATGGCCAGAAAGTTAATACCTTAAAAATTTTGCCGGTGTTAGGTACATTAGGATTAGCAGTAGCGTCTGGAGCGGTATCTGGCGCAACGAAAGAAACGGTCTCAGGCGATGGTGTCGTCCGCGGTAATGGAATAAAGAAAATTGTTGTCTAAAGACAAATATAATGCCCCGACGAAAAACGGCAAAAAGAAAGACGACAACGAAAAAAAAAAAAAGGACGCGATCTCGTCGAAGAATAACCAGAGGCGGATTTATAGGACCGTTGCTGGCGGGAGTAGCGGGAAGTCTACTGCCAAATCTACTGGGAATAGGCAGAAGACTAACATTGCCGGGCACGAGACGTTGAAAACGTCTGCGTTAAGTAACATTGATATACTTGATAAGCTTAAAAAAAGTAAAAAATTTCCATGGAGTTTATTCTAAAGATGAACTTGACGCGATTCCGCCGGGATCATGTGTGATAAATATACAAGATTTCAATGACGGATCTGGCACACATTGGGTAGCTATTTGCAATAACAATCATTTTGACTCTTTTGGACTTCCACCAAGTGATGCAATAAAAAAATATATAAACAAAAAATATAAAATAATAAATTATTCGTTTAATCAAATTCATCCTGTTGGAACTTCTGCTTGTGGATACTATTGCGTGATGTTTATAAAACAAATGTCTGATTCTAAATTTGATTTTTTCAAGTTTATTTTACAGTTTGACAAGCAACCTTGCCTCCCCAATGATAAAATTGCATTGAACTTCTGCAGTTTTATCTAAACTTACAAGTATATAATGTCAATATTTTGTCTCAAATGTAAAACTAAAACAGAAAATATTAATGAAACAACAGAAAAAACAAAAAAATAATAGAATAATGCTGAAAAGTATTTGCGCAATCTGCGAAAAAAGAAAAAGCATGTTTTTAAAGAAATTGTCCCCAGCGATAAAATCGTTGAGAGCGGGATGTCTCGTCAGGGAGGTTATTTTAGTAGACGACTAATTAATAATGATATGCAAGTGCGATTGTGATAGAGATTTATGTCTTGAACAAAATAAAATTCTTACATACTGTCAGCAATGTAACAACAGAGAAATTATAGGATCAGGTATAGATATACATAAAGTAATTGGCAAATTGTCAAAACCAAAAAGTGGTTGGACATTGCCAGGCCATAAATATACTGGACCTTATAATTCGTTAGATAAACAACTAGATCAAAACGATAATCCGCTGCCAGGACAAGAGCCTTACAATCAAGTTGATGCAATAGCAATGCGTCATGATATCTGTTATCGTAATAACGAACAGGACAAGGCTGGTTGCGATAAAATAATGTTGGACGAACTTCGTGATATAAAACCGGCAAATGTGCGAGAGCGTATTGACAAAAATCTGGTGCAGGGTTTTATTGGAGCAAAATATAAATTAGGACTCGGTGAAGTATTATATGATGATCTTGAAGCGACAACGTCGCTAGCATCAGAGCTACACAAACCTAAAAAAAAAAACTTTTCCGCTACGTAAGGTTTTTGCAAATGCCGTTGATGATATCTGGGCGACAGATTTAGTAGATGTGTCAAATCTTGCTGAATTTAATGATAACAAAAGATATCTTTTTAATGTTGTGGATGTTTTTAGCAAATATGCTTTCTGTGTACCGGTTTCAGATAAGACAGGAACATCAATAACTGATGCGTTAAAACAAATAATAACAAGTACAGAAAGAAAATCAAATAGAATCTGGACTGACCACGGAGCAGAATTTTTCAATAAAAAGTTCGAGCAGTTTTTGCTCCAAAATAACATCAAAAATATGTCACTGGAAATGAAGGTAAAAGTGTTGTCGTCGAACGATTTAATCGCACGCTAAACGTAAAAATCCAGAAATATTTGACAGCTAAAAATACGAATAAATATATTGACAATTTACAGAACATTGTTGATGAATATAATAACACGAAACACAGATCCCATTCGCTGTCGCCAAATGACGCAATTAAAAGTCCGATATTAGCAAACGAAAATATGTACCGCAGGCATAAATTTAAAGTTGGGGATAAAGTTAGACTATCTCTGACGAAAAAAAACATTTGATAAAGGATTTACTCCAAACTGGAGCGAGGAAGTATTTGTTGTTGATAAAGTTTTGCTGACAATACCTGTAACATACTCGTTGAAAGATTTATTAGGTGAACCTATAACTGGCAGTTTTTACGAGCAGAAAGTTCAGAAAACTTCCTAAGATATATTTGTTATTGAAAAAGTTCTTAGGAAGCGCGGCGACAAAAGTTTAGTTAAATGGAGAGGATATAGTGATAAATTTAACAGCTGGGTACCAACTCGGTCGATTTCGTCGACATTGATTTAATCAGGGAAATAAAGTTATTATAAATTTGTTCGTACTTCACAAGTATAGATTTACATTCACCCGAACGACATAACGAAATTAAATGTAATTTCTTGTATTATCAACTGGCATCAAATTAAATATTTTAACAAAAATTAAATCATATTTTACATTTCTTTGATGGCCAATTATTTTCAGATTAAGAAAAGGTTTGATAAGTTGCCAAAATATATGCTGCTCTGTAATTGCAAAATTAAATTTTGTTATTTTTTTAGCGATATGATATTTAACATTATATCTTCCAGTTGTAGGTCTACTGTAATTTTTTTTATCAACAACATCAACAACTTCATCGTCGTCGTCATTCTTGTACAAAATATCATCTTCGTTATAACTAGAAAATTTGTCTGATTTCGGCATAAAATTGTCGTTGGTGATTTTATCACTAGCGATGAAATCTCCCGAGTATATATCAGCAAGTCGTTTCATTAAATCCATATTATAATATATTTTTATCTAATTTATAATAATAATGGCCAGTGAAACGAAATCCCCCGATGTAAAATATCATCATATTAAATTATAAGGAATTAGCTGAGGCAGTATGAAAATGTCTGTCGGGATATAGTGCTTATTCTGTCAATGTTATCATAATGCAGGACGAAAATGATAGAATACTTCTAACATCAGCAGAAAAAGATAGACTTAATGATAGCGCAATTATAACACTAAAATTTGATCGCGATGTTGTTTAGATGTTTGCTCACAGTTGTCTAACTAAATCAGAATTAAGAAACATCATTAATTACTGTATCTGAAACTAAATCTGTCAAAAGTGGATGTTGACGTTGTTGATTTCCTTACACCATCAGCTACATCTTTCACTGATTGTGAATTAATTTTATGATATTTTGCAGCAGAATAAATTGATTTAAATTTTATTTCTTCTTCAGTCTCCAGATTTACTGAAATTACTTGTCTAGCATATCTAGCACCGCCAGTATCTCCTCTTCTACTATTTTCTTTTGTGTTACCAAATCTAAATTTTCAATGCGATTGTTTGTTTTAATTTTGTTAATATGATCAATAACTAAATTATTTAAAATAGTACCATGAAGAACATCATATACAAACCTATGGGATTTATAACCAACTTGATAAGTTTTTATTCCTCTAACTTTTATAAGTATATATCCATCTCTATCCAAATTTCCTAATACTCTTTTTGTTTTTTTATTTCTAATAATTCCCCGACCATTAGCCTCATATAGATCAAATACAGGATGTGGCTGATACTCATTTTATAATGCTAAATTCTCAATATTGTCATCGTTAATCGAATTGTTTACTCTATAGACTCACTGTCCAGCTGGGATGTCCTCGCAAAACAAAGTATAAATAAAATCTTTTCTAAACATTCGACTATTTCTGTATTATCTCCACTAACACTAATTATCATTCCAGCTGGAGTTGATTTACCAACAGATTTTTTTAGATTTTATGTTAATAACCGAAACAAATGCATTTGCAGCATATAAGTTGTACCTTGAATGAACATGATAAGTTTCTTGCTCTTCCGCTGTCAATTTAATGTATCTCAGAATTTCTGACATTATAATATAAGGATTTTATATTTCTAATTGATTTTTACTTAATTTTCAATTAAATATAAAAAATGCTATATATATAATGTTAAAATTGCGTGATATTGCCAAAAAAGAGCATTATCAAAACAGAAAAAATTGCCACAGCATTTTCAGGTTACGACAACAGTTACAAATTTGATAATCAAAATGTTTTAGCAAATTTTAACTCTACAAATTTATATCATGTTTTACAACCTGTTATAACTCAAGAACTTGCAGCTCATACAAGTATGAAACTAATAGTTCAGTATCATATAATTTTATCAAAGTTACATGTAATTGAAAAAGATTTATTTGATATAATCTTTGAAAATACAAATTTTGACAGCGAAATTTGTGAGCCATATTTAACAGCTAAATCACGAAAAATATTAACTGGAACAAATATTGCCACAGTCGCCGATGAAATACACCAAGAAATAAATAAAAAAAATTGGAGGAATTTACTTCATCTGGGTCAGGTTGGAAATTTGAAATGATAAAGGAAGTTTTAATTCATACAGCAAAATATAACGTACATCGAGGTAGTTCTTACGTTCATCTTCCAAAAAAAATTAAAAACAAAAAATGCTGTATAAATGTCAAAAACAACGACGATCAATGTTTTCGTTGGTCAGTTTTGTCTGAGAGACATCCTCAGAGTGACCACAGTGACCGAATTGAAAAGTATTTGCCATACAAAGACGAACTAGATTTTAACGGAATAACTTTTCCAGTGGCAGAAAATCAGATACCAAAGTTTGAAAAACAAAACAATATTTCAGTAAATGTTTTCGGACTAGATGAGCGAGAAAATGTTTACCCAAGATATATTTCAGAGACTGCTACACAAAAGACAATAAATTTATTATTTTATCGAGGACATTATTGCTGGATAAAAATTTTTAACGGCCTAGTTGGCAGACAATATAATAAAAATAAAAATAAGAAATATTTCTGTTACAGATGTTTGCAGGGTTTTTCTAGCGAGGGAAAACTGCAGAAGCATCTCAAATACTGTGCCAATGTTCAAAGAATAACTATGCCCGGCGAAAAAGAAAAAGTATTAAAATTTTAAAATTATTATCATAAGTTAAATATTCCTTTTGTTATTTATGCTGATTTCGAGTGTATACTTGTTCCTGTGGTCGGCGCAGAAAATACTCCTAATAAATCAAGTACAAGAAAAATACAACATGTCCCTTGCGGAGTAGCTTATAAAGTAGTTTGTTGTTCTAACGATAATTTTTCAACTCCAGTAAAGTTATACAGATTTAGCAATGGCGAGTCTGAAAGTCCGGCGGTATGGTTACTAAAAAATTCAATAAACGAAGTTAATAAGATTTCTAACAGATTATTCAAAACAGCTCCAATGAAAATAACATCCAAGCAACAACTTGATTTTTCCGAGGCAGTTAATTGTCATATCTGCGAGAAGTTGTTGGGCGATGGCAAAGTGGGAGATCATTGTCATCTGACCGGTCAGTATCGAGAACCAGCTCATAACAGTTGCAATTTAAAATTTCATGCTCCAGATCTTATTCCTGTCGTCTTACATAATTTTCGTGGCTATGACAGTCATATCATTGTAGAAGCTTTTGGTGATGAAAATATTAAATCTAAACTAAGATTAAATAATACAATAAAATGTATTCCAAATAATTTTGAAAAGTATATGTCAGTCACGCTCGGCAAATTACGTTTCATTGACAGTATGCAATTTATGGCAGCATCATTAGATGAGCTTGTAAAAGGTTGTACTAATTTCGCTAACTTATAAAGTTGCTTTGGTGAAAGCTATGTCGATCTGACAAAAAAAGGGATATTTCCATATGAGTATCTCGACGACTGGAGCAGATTTGATGAAACTTCTCTGCCCGGCAAGGACAAATTTTACTCGCAGCTAAAAGGCGAAAGTGTTTCAGACGACGAGTACAAATATGCACAAGATATTTGGAATAAATTTAGCTGTAGAACATTTGGTGATTATCATGATATATATTTGAAAACAGATGTTTTGTTACTAGCAGATGTTTTTGAAAGTTTTAGAAGAGTAAGCTACAGCAACTACGGACTAGATCCCTGCTGGTATTACCCAGCTCCCGGGCTGTCGTGGGACGCTCTACTAAAAACAAGTAAGATAGAATTGGATCTCTTGATAGATGTTGATATGTTTAATTTTATTCAAAAAGGTATCAGAGGCGGAATTAGCGTCATAACAAAAAAATATGCAGTAGCTAATAACAAATATCTAAAGAATTATGATAAAAAAACTTCCATCAAATTACATTATTTATCTAGACACCGACAGTTTGTATGCTTATGCAATGTCAGAGCCGATGTCATGCAGTGGATTTCATTTGATAACTCCAGATTAATTTCTTATAGAAACTGAAAACGATTTACCTAGAAAAATTAATGATAATTTTTCCGATGTCAGTTATTTTGTTGAAGTTGATCTAGATTATCCTTGTTCGTTACATGATCTGCATAACGACTACCCATTTTGTGCAGAGTCTATGATGATAGATTACAGTTTACTATCACCTGAACAACGATCAGTGACAACAGCAAAAAATTCAATTGTTAATAAGCTAGTTTCAAATTTGCGAAATAAAATAAATTACGTGATTCATTACAAACATTTTAAACAAGCAATAGATGCTGGACGTATTCAGAGAAAAGTCCATCGCGTACTAAAATTTAATCAGTCTAGGTTGATGTCAAATTATATTGATTTAAATACGAAACGTTGTGCTGTTGCTAAGACCGACTTTGAGAAAAACTTTTTCAAGTTAATGAACAATTCTGTGTTCGGTAAGACAATGGAAAATATTAGAAAAAGAGTAAATCTTGAGATTGTAAACGATATAGATCGCAGAAATAAATTAGTTAATGATGATGGTTTTGTTAGTATGAAAATATTTAATGAAAATCTTGTTGCAATACAACGACGAAAGACAAATTTAAAGTTAAATAAACCAATTTATATTGGTGCAGCTGTTTTTGATATATCAAAGTGGCTGATGTACGACTTTCACTATAATTTTACCAAAAAGCAATGGCCAGATTCGGAGTTGCTATTTACTGATACAGATTCGCTAGTTTATAATATAAAATGTGAAGATGTCTATCAAGATATTTATAACCGCCGTGACCTATTATCAGACAAGTAGTGGATTTCATGACGATGCAAGTCAAAAAGTTATTGGCAAAATGAAAGATGAGGTTATGTTTACGCCTGTGAGAGAGCTTGTTGGACTTCGAAGTAAAATGTATGCCGTAATTCTCGACGATAATAAACTGACAAAGAAAGCGAAAGGTATTCCTCGTGGGTATGTAAAAAATATATGAAATTTGACGATTTTAAAGGAGCACTAAATAGTTGCACTAATTTTATAAAAACGAATATTATCAAATCAGATCTTCACAAGCTTGAGACAGATACGATTATTAAACGTGGGCTAAGTAATTTTGATGATTAAAGATATTGCGAAGATGGGATTAATACTCTAGCACTTGGGCATTATAACATAATTCCTGTTTCTTTGGCAGATTTTTTATCGCATGTTCAAATACATCAGTAAAAGGATCAGTCAGCCAATCATTTATTTTTTTTTTGGTCTTTTTCAGTTCTAACGATAAAGGTAATCCAGTACGAGCCACCAGATGTTTGAAAAATATGATTTTCTTTCACAATTTTCCCAGAATTAACTTTAAGCATATCAGCAGCTAATTTTATTGAATCAAATTCAGTTATTTGTTTTTTACTAAAATTAAATCCCATGGATTTTATACTTGTGAACATAGAATTTCCATGTTTATATCTTCCTGGAGCGATCATATAATTTTCTGAGGAATATTCTTTTTTGCGATTGAATATTCCAGTATTGCCCCAGGGAAACGGCCAGTTAATATCTGACCATTCTTCTTTCGGTTTCATATTAAATTTTATTTATTTAATTAATGATCGAAAATATAACATTAGCCGAAGAAAATATAACTCTGTGTTCCTTTAGAAGGGAGATAATACTGTCTTCCAGATAACATAAATCGTATTTGGATTATCGGACATAGTACAGTATCAGGTTAAACATATATACAAATCTGATGTAACAATTTTGCTTTCTATCTTCATCAAATCGTTCAAAATCATCTGATATAGTAATTTTAAGACCTTAGAATTAGAAAATATATGAAACAGATGTTCTGCATTGATTTGTGTGTTAACCTTCCACTTGGATGTAAATTGTTCTTCTCTGAATCTTCACATTGTCTATAAGCCTTGGTAAAAAGCCACTATCGATTTTTCAGACTGCGGAAGTCTGTATGCTTGTAATGTATACAGCCGCTGTATTAAAGCTTAGCACAGGATTTCGTTTTTCTGTACAAACAGATTTATATTTTACCAAAGCAGATGTATCGTAGATTTCTCGATTTATTTATAATAACGTTTTTCAGAATCAGAAAATATAATGCTATTCTCAACGTTTTTCAAAATAAGGTAACTGGTAAGTATATAATAATTTGTGAACATATATGTATAAGATAGGTCTTTGGTCTAGTGCTAAAGCGTTACATTCTCGTACTAGAGGTCTGTGGTTCGATTCCCATGATTGACAAATTGTCGATGCCATTTTCTTAAGATAATTGGGGGTACGAAGTTCAACAGAAAAAAATACACTCTTCCACCATGTCACCACGTGGTGGGTGTACTTTTGCACTCACCGGGGTGATTATGGGGAGGGTGTGCAGAAATCTGTTGAACACAGAGAGAAGGCCCGTCTGTATGTGTGTGCTGTCCTCAGAGATAAGTTTATATGTAACTAAAATGCCCAGTAATTTTCCATTGAGGTCAAAATGGACAGAACCAGTGTTAGTGATTTTCTATTGAGGTCAAAATGGACAGTACCTTGAGGTCAAAATGGACAGTAACCAGTGCCAGTAGTTTTCCATTGAGGTTAAAATGGACAGTAATCAGTGCCAGTAAATTTCCACTGATGTCAAAATGGAGAGTAATCAGTGTCAGTAATTTTCCGTTGAGGTCAAAATGGACTGTAACCAGTGCCAGTAATTTTCCATTGAGGTTAAAATGGACAGTAATCAGTGCCAGTAATTTTCCATTAAGGTCCATAGAATTAAGTTAGTGTTATATCATTGTCAAATAAAGCATCAATTATATTGTCCGGATCATCTGCCCATCCTCTTATTTTCAATCGCCAATAACCATACTGATCCACACTTGCTCGATAAATGATGACCAACTTTTTTTAATACAGTCGCTTATTATTTTAGGACTTATTCCAGTTTATTTTGAAGCTGATTTAATTGAATTAAATCTTTTAAAAAAATCTGTTTGTTAGATCAAATCCAACATGTCGTACTGGATTATAATGATACATTATGTTGTTCAAAATGAAATTTCTAGCAAAAAATGTTTCTAAACTAGGATATACTTTCTCCGACAAATCCCCTCTCTCCAAATTTGGGGGTGGGGGTGGGGTCTCTGGTCTAGAATTCTCTTTTGGTTTGAAAACCTAATATTAGTTTACTACTTATAGGATTAATTATAGAGAATAAAAATATACATCAAACAGAACGGAAAGTGCTATCCATGGATTCTACAGGAGACTGGTTGATAATACCAGGCTGAATTAATACGTACACGTTAACAATGTTGTGTAGATGTCGAATTATTATCTCGGTGAGTGTTACGGGTCATCCCTTATGGTCTCAGTGTCTCAGTGTACTTGATCATAAGCTGGTTATTGATCTATCCGAATGTAAACAAAAGACAACGCCAACTAGGATTCTATCATCCAGGTGTGACGAATAAAATATGCATTGCACATGGAGACTACATTGATGTTAATGACATGCGTGAAAAGTAATATCAAACTACAAGCGTCTAGTAAAATACATTTATAAATTCAATTGTCCGATGGTGACATTACCCCCATGAAAGCCTCAGTTATATTATCAATCGCTAAAAGAATATTGAATGGTATTTTGATATATTCAATTGATATATTCAAGATGGCTTCTCTCGCTTAACCGGCTTGAAGCAGCTGTCCCGGATTTTTGTGCTGTTTTTCATGATATATGTGCCTGTTGTCAGTCTTCGTCTGCGTTATTGTGTTTATAATGCATTGGCTGTTCTATTCGAATGTGTTTCTTCATCTTCTTGTTTTGGAAACGAGAAAACTTAGACTTTTTCTCAGTTGTCTTGCTCCACTGCTACGACTTCCTTTGTTCTTGAACAAACCACCATCACGTGATACTCGCCAGTCCACCCGTTTCTGCTATGATGGACCCTCATTAATTGCTTTCAATGACCACTCCTTGGCTCTCCACACTACATTGTGTACTAGACTAAACGACTTGGGACTACATTCATCATTTCATAAATGTAAACGGAAGCGAAAAAAGAAGCGTTGTTTCAAAGCTGGCCTGCGTAGAACAGGATGAAGAATTCCAGTTATCTCCCTTTCGCCCTTTCCGGCACAGAAATTTAAAAATTCGGCCATTAATTTAGATAACCTAATTCAAATCCCTATTAAATTGTCAACCTTTGTGTCAACTATCCAAGAGATACAACTGCGCATCGCATTATTTAATGCCCAAACAGTAGGACCATCGGAAAAGCGCACAGAAATAGTTAATTTTATCAACGATCAGAATATCAAAGTCTCTTTCCCTGACAGAAACACGGCTAAAAACATCAGGCGATGAACCCAAGTGAGCGGATCTAACACCCACCGGTTACTTCATCAAGTCGTTCCCCCGCCACTCTCGCGGAGGTGGAATTGCTGTCATAGCAAAGAACTCCTTGATCAACCGTCTTAACCACACTACAACTTTCAGTTTCTACCACACATCGTTTGAATTAGTCCAAACCACACTCACACTGGAACAAAGGTCAATCCATTTTTTCTGCCTCTACCGCCCTCCTCCTAGTAGAAAAAACAAGCTGACTGAATCTCTCTTTTTGGAGTAGTTTCCGAATCTCCTGGAGTATGGAAATTCGATAGGTGGCAATGATTATTCTTGGAGATTTCAACTTTCACTTTGACTGTCCCGGAAACCCATACGCATCAAAACGCCTAGATTCCATTCACATTTTCAACCTCAAACTGTCAGTTAGCCGACCCACCCATAAACATAGTCACATTTTAGATTGGATTCTTTACAGACCTGATGATAATATTCTAGAGTCCTCCCTTGTGCCCCACGAACTTGCATCAGATCACCTCTGCATTATATGCCATCAGTCCCTAACCCTCCACCTTTATTTACTACTAAGAGAAACCTCCGTATGATAAACAGAACCCAACTAATGCATGACATCCAAGCAAACCTAACAACTAGCTTACCTCCTACAGCAGAACAACTCGATAACTGCCAAGGTTCATTGCTTGACAAACATGCCCCAGCAACTAAGTGCAGAGTATCAATTAAAAAGTGTTCTCCGTGGTATAGCAGTGTTAGGGACCAGCTTCGCACTGCTAAAAGAGACCGCCGTAAAGGTGAGAGGCTTTGGCTTTCCACCAGACTCACTATTCATAAGCAAATCTAGGAAGCCGCTAAGAAGAATGTCACAAACATAGTCCATGCAGCGAAATCAGCCCACTACAGTACTAAGATCACGGAAAGTTCCAGCTGCTAAGAGCTATTCGAGATTACTAACAAGCTAATGTCAAGGAACAAATGTACACCACTTCCAACTACCTTCTCTCTAGTCAACCTTCCGGACCTGTTTGCAAATTTCTTCCGTGACAAAGTGCAAACCATCAGAGATAAACTTGACAACGCAATTTCAATTGACTCAAAGTCACCATACAGTTGCGATGCAGAATTTCAGCGGCAACCGTTAGCAGCATTTGAACCTGTCTCTATGAAGAGGGCACAAAAGACATGTGAACTTGATCCGATTCCGACATCACTGCTGCTTGAGTGATTAGATCCAATATTGCCTTCACTAACTGATGTTATTAATACCTCTCTCTCATTCGGGGAATTTCCAATATTTTCCAAAACTGCCATTGTAAAACCTCTGCTGAAGAAACCAACACTCGAGACCATAATGATTTAAAGAACTACCGCCCAGTTTCTAATCTCCCATTCATGTCAAAAATCTTAGGAAAAGTTGTTCTATCCCAACTTGTATCTCATCTGAATTCAAACAGTCTTTTAGCAATGTACAGTCTGCATATCGCCCTTGCCACGGTACTGAAACTACTCTTCTGAAAGTAGTCAATGACCTTCTCTCTGCTTTGAATAGCGAAAGATTACAGTCCTCACTCTCCTTCACTTGTCTACAGCATTTGACACAATAGACAGTGATATATTACTTCACCGTCTCCAGCATGTATTTGACATTCACGATACAGCCTTACTATGGTTCAAGTCCTACTTGGTCAACAGGACACAAATTGTGTCCGCAAATAGAAAACACACTACCCCAGTTGATCTATGCTGTGGTGTTCCATAGGGGTCTGTTCTTGGACCCGTTCTCTTCACTCTATACACTCAGCCACTCTCAAGTGTCATAGATCGTCATCCAGTGTCTCGCCAAATGCATGCTGATGACATCCAAATATACAAATCTAGCCACCCTACTGAAGTTGAAGCTACCATCCAAGGCGTAGAGAGGTGCATTTCTGATGTGAAATCATGGATGACATGTAACAAGCTGCAGATGAATGATGATAAAACTGAAGCTGAAGTTGAAGCTACCATCCAAGGCGTAGAGAGGTGCATTTCCGATGTGAAATCATGGATGACATGTAACAAGCTGCAGATGAATGATGATAAAACTGAAGCCATTCTGATTACAACACAAAGACTTCCTCATTCCTCATTCCTTTACCTCAGACAATAAATATCAGCAACACCAACATTAAATTCACACAGTCAGTACAAAACCTAGGTGCTACTCTCGACAGTACTCTCTCATTGCACCAACATGTCATGAACATATGCAAGGCTGCATATCTTGAGCTGAGACGCATCAGCTCCATTCGCAAGTATCTTTCAGTTGATGCCACTAAAACACTTGTGTGTATCTTAATGCTTTCAAGACTGGACTATTGTAACTCAATTCTGTCTGGTTCGTCTCAATATCTACTCCAGAAACTTCAAAAAGTTCAAAACACAGCTTCTCGGATCATCCTTAGAGTACCACGGTCAGAGCACGCCTCTACCCTACACTGGCTATCCATACGATCCAGAATTAAATACAAAATTTGTTCTCTGTGCTACGTTTCACTGACGGGCTCCAGTCCAACATACCTATCTGACCTCACCCACGTGTATACACCAGTAAGATACTTACGCTCCTCTTCTGACACTCGTATTCTCATTATTCCCACTATGAAAATGAAATCATATGGACAATGTTCTTTTACATACCAGGGCCCAGCAATGTGGAACGAATTGCCCACTGAACTTAGACACAAAGACACAGTGATTTCATTCAAGAGTGCTCTTAAAACTCACCTATTTCAACTGCAAGAACAGACTTAAAGACCTAATAATGTTTCCTTACGTTAAATATTTACAGCATGTTTTCTGTTTTCTAATTTCGTGGTGTTTGTTTTTATTTTTGTAATCATATCATTATATATGTTTTTTAAGTGTTGTCAAATGTTGTAAAGCGCTTAGAGCTTCTAAAGATTAGGTGCTATGCAAAGTCCTCATTATTATTTTTATTATTATTATTATTTCCTCATTCAGTACACTGTTATCGATTGCGCCTGCCGTGCGATATACTAAGTGAGGAAATACCATTTAGTTTGAATTAAACAACAGGACTGGTCAAATCACATATGTCGATTTTGTGTGGGTATTTGTCCCAAGGAGGAATCAATATTTGGTAGATATGAACTGTCCTCAGTCAAAATTACTCACCACCCATATCAAAATAAATTCATGTTACAGCTTGTGGTCATCCCAAAACTAACATGAATTCCTGTAATACAGGATATGATAAGCTGCGATATACGATGCATTATTCCCATTGGTGCGGTGAACTTGATATATTAGTTTTTATTTACCCATATGTAATATTTGTCCCTGGCGTAAAGGGTTAGATTTCTGTCATACAGACATCGCAGGATCGAACAAGTCTCCGCCGACATACCGCCAGACGACGAGCATAGGAGCTGAGAATCATCTTCGAAAATGAATATCCTGTTCCAGTATGAGTATTAGGCCGTATTGGTGTCAGTCAAAAAGGGGCTGAAAAAATAAGGACCTTACTTCGTTGTCAACGTACAGCTTTTTGCTTGCTCAAAGCACTGATGGCAGCTTCATCGATGGCTTCCGAATACAGTTTAGTGATCACACATTAACTACTTTCTGTGGTTGTCTTGATTTTGATATGACGACTAATCCGTGTATGAGGTCGCGTGGACAGTAGTTAACCACCAGTATTAACTACACCTGCCACGATTGATAAGGCACTGATGGTTATTCCAACTGTTATTCCAGCTATTCCGTTGATGCCAAGCTTCACCGTGTGGCCGAGATTATACCACATGCAACGTCGATGATAGCTTCCGCACTCTTATATTGGTGTATTACAACCTTAAGTTTGCTGATCTCGGCACGTAATTGTATCTCTTCGTAGTTGATCTTATCATGTCGATATTGCTAGGAGTCAATCATTGTGGCCATTATTGTCAATACACGGTAATAATTGCGTGCAACCATGAGACGATGTATAAAACTGCAACACATCATTCAATGTTATTGTAGCAGAATCAAGATTGCTACTCAGCTGATTGATTTTATCACTTTCATTTTTCTTCGCTGTTGTACGCAAATCGAGTTCAGCTCAGCCATCAGATCAGTCAGTAGCTTGCCACTAACATGATCACCAAAATATGTTACATGGAAACCAAATCCGTTGACATACATGCCACCATAGACGGGTTTGGATGGGTCCACCTTACCTTCTTTAAAGTCTTCGTAGGAGGCACGGTTTTAACCTTGAAGTTGGTCACCAATTTCAGCTTTGATTATTATGTTATCAGTGTTGGCTTTATCGAGTCTAGATATTAACATTTTGATGTTAACCCCACCCCCTCATCAGTCTGTTTTGAAGTCGTTTAGTATCGAGGCAATATCAGCAAATTCTTATCTGGATTATCTCATCGATGATTGTGGTGTCATAGTGGAAATCACCAGGTTGGTCACTGATTGATTTATCAACATAAAGGACACCCAACTGGTTTGCATGTGTTTTGGTATCCGTTTTTTTCAACAGGTTAGTTTCGTGGCAATATCAGCAATTTTTTATCTGGATTTCCTTGGGTTTTCCAAAATAATCGTCGTTGATTTTAAAGTAATCCTGGATGTTTGTAGGTAACTGATTAAGTAACTTTATTTGTTCATCACAGTAATCTTATAGCTTAGTTGTTTCTTTGTCGCGGTCGTCAACGCAATTGTAGCCACGTCGTGGTCTCCATCTAAGTTACGCACATACACTATTTTATTATTGTAGATGCTGAGTTCTCCCGTCATTGTGTGGTCGGCTCGTGAAACTCGGTTGTTTATTTCATCGCTGATGATCGCATGGGATATCCCAGAATCTCTGATTTCACCAATTTCATTTATATCATGGATATTACCTTTCGTTGACCCTGGCACCCTGGTGATAATATCATTAAGATTGAAGTTGCTAGTTTGCAGATGACCAAATTAATTCTGAGAGTTCATTTCGGTCGACCCCAGTGAGGTCCATTAACGCGGGTAAATCGTCTTTGCTGGCGAAGTTTGACGTGTCTAGCGTGGTGTGATGTTACTTTTTTCGTGGTGATTCATAGATCTCTACGGTCTTGTTTATTGATTAGAACGCAGTTAATTTAGCGGCGATTGAACCGTGCGGCTCAAAGTGAATTCGTGTACAGCAGCCACAGGATTATGCGTGGAAATACCAACTTTGTTGTCGCTGCCTGTAATTGCATCAATCATTGCCATGGTTTCTAACCCACATATTAGTGGATCATTGTGCTTTTTGTGTGCGTAACCTTGATGTCCACGGCAGATTATCTTGTGCCGTGCCTCGGACATAAGTGATACATTCTTGCGGTGGTGAGGAACCATACGAAGGAACAAAAAGATCGTTATGGGATCGATACGGTATGCGACCCAATTAGTATCGGGACCATCATTGGAATCTAGATTAATTATTCCTGTTTGATGCATATGTTGCGCCACTGATGATTTATCACGCATAAAACACCACTAAAATGTTGGAATTGTTTATTCTGTGCTATCTCAAGAAAATCGACGAAAGATAACGGTATTGTTACACTCGACTTAGTCGCAGCCCTGAGCAAGTATTTGTTTATGTGTTATTAGTAGCCCTGGACCAGTTTTTATATTTGCCCCTCTTTTCTCTCGCGGCCGAGCTAGCACGTTTTCCGTGGACTTTTCCAGTGTCATTCAGGCAGCGGTTACGGCAACACCCAATGCAGCCACCTTTGCAAGAGCTGTTGCTGCAGCCGCGACCAACCCGGGTATTTCAGCGAGAAGTGTAAATATTCACTGTAGGGTTTGGAGATATCAATGGCAGCGGCGGCCGACAATGTTTATTCCACTCCGCTCACCATTGCTTGTGTTTCATTTATATGAATGATCCATCGCTTGGTTTGCTCTAATTTGTTTGGTCTACTATGTAAATGCTACCCCACTGATCGTTCTTTTACTCCACAGTTATTTTTGGCAGCCGATCGTTTTCTATATTATAATTTGACTTTGAATTAGTATCACATCTACATGGTTGTATGTGATGTTTTATCAAAATGCTAGCATTTTTAGTTTTGTGTTTAACTCGAAAAGCTACATGTTTTCCACGGGCGCGTCAACGACCTTCGAGAGGCAGTTTTTCTCTGACTATATCACAGCGATACATCTATATTGGTCAATACCCATGCTTGTCTTATCCACACGGGCTCGAAAATGTATGTCTACGACGTACTATGTAACTAAGTCCACATGTTACAGTGAGACGTAGTATATGTGATACAGGACAGCGCGCGACATGCATGTGTGATTGATTTTGATCAAAATCCAGATATATTTTTTCGAATGGTTCCAGGTGTCCATTAAGTTTCAGTGACGCCTCAAACACAGCAAGTTTACCAAACACATTGGTTGTTTGTTTGTTTTGTTTTTGTTTTCGAGTTTAATCAGTCAGTATCCTGAAACTCAATAAATACATGTCGCGGCACATAAACACCTTGTTGTTCGATCTGCCACGTAAATAACCCAGACACTGAATGTTGAACTGTATATGTCACTGACAGCCATGACAACGTAAAGTGACCACCACTCTGTGTAAAACTAAGTCTGTGTTCTGCTAGAGACGGTGTCAGCGTGGTCATTCACAGCGACATATCTGATAGTGTAACTTTTCCATGTAAAGCTTCAAGCGCGTCCGCAATTGCATTTGAATCTGCTTCTGTACTCACAAGGCGCCAAATAGCATCGTGGTCGGTGCTGCATCGAGTCAGAACAACTATATATTTGGTTCCAAATATAACGTTTGTGACATTTCTACAAAATCCCCAAACTATATGACAGTGGAATTACATACTTAACTTGACCCCGGCCGTTAATTTGCACTGGGAGAGGTTGAAAGAGCATTGGGGGTGGGGGGGGGTTACTTTGTTTTTTGACGTATCTAATCATCAGAGTATTGTGCAAGTCGAAGTATAGTCGTTGTCACGTCAACATTATCTAGGCAGGCTTCTATTTCCTATCCGTCGATGATGTTTCGGGCGCTGTTAAAATAGCCATTATTCCATTGTTGTGTTTTGAACCTGTAGCTCTATTCGTCAGCGATCATCTGGCATGCGTGCATTAAGAATTATACCGATAATCGCCCGCGGATTCATCTTCGAGAATGGGTTCATCTATGTCAACTGCGTGATCTGATACACGTTTGAACATATTTATGTTTATTGCTGATTGATTAACCAAATGTTTGGTTTGACGCGAGAGTCGTAATCCAGATCCTGGAATGAGAATCTCGGTTATGTTGTCGACGGGCAAAATGTTGCCTCGGTCATTTATGACGGCCAAAGATAGGTTGTTGCCACTAGTTCGTTAAGCCTTGCTGCAGCAGCCGCAATGATTATCTTACTGACCTTGATGGGCTTTTATTCGTACTTGGCAGTATCAGCAGCACACCACTGGTGGTCAGTGTCGAATAAGTTCTTCAGGAAACTAATCTAGATAGTCTATTTTTATAGCAAAGAAACCCCTGGCAGCAAGCTTGCTCACTGACGGTCAAATATCCCATATAACTGTGTCTTTTACAAACCAGAAGGCCTTCTCGCCTAATTTGTTAGTGAGTGAAACACAAAGTTCACGGACCAGAGGGGAAACGTTACTAAATAACCCCCTTAGCAAGATTTCAAACACCATCTCCGTAATACAGGCACTATTGAATTTACAAATCGTACCGGAGCAGTAGTGTATCGATATATGATCATTATTTCAACTGTCACAATTCATTGTGCAGGGTGCCACGGTACTCCGACTATAGATTCAGCTAACGTCTCCCTACGCAGGCCAAGCAAATGACCATCTTGATCTCTCAGTGTAAATTTGGCCCGGCTTAGGATGTTATTGTAACATTTTAGAAAGACCGGTTACGCAGGTACTGCCGGTACAAGACTGCCCAGAGACACATTTGAGGAGACGCTATACAGGATATATCCTTGGTGTGTTAACTAACTTTTGTCTGGGTAGACAAAGGCCTGCTGATAACATTCGTTAACAGCATCATAATGTTAATGATGCCCGTGGCCACATGACGCCCGTCTCCATCTGACGAATAATCTACTGTCAGTATTCCATTGTCACTGCTGCCCCACCCAAGCACAATCTTTATCGAAGATACTCCAATATCGATTTGGTATCCGCGATGGATATTGTAATTGCCGAACGGAGCGTTGGCTCGAGTACAGTAGAATTTTGTCTTGTGTCATTTTTATACTCCGCTGAAATTCAACGCTGATTGCATCGATTTTGCAAGCACCATCGCGA
The DNA here is from genome assembly GCA_016617855.1 of Megalonaias nervosa. NCBI lineage: Eukaryota > Metazoa > Mollusca > Bivalvia > Unionida > Unionidae > Megalonaias > Megalonaias nervosa. Next base: position 14,463 of record JAECUM010093012.1, on the reverse strand, counting down.
ATTCCCACAACGTAACAGTCGGGGGAAGCCCCCGTCAGTCCGATTTCTCCATGAGAAAAACAAACAAATGAATTATTAGCTGGCAAACCACCAAACGGTGTCGATCGAATATTAGTCCAAGTGTAATATACGTGCAGTTGCGCAAGTGTAATTTCAAGTGCATGTTCACCTAATCACATTGGGAAATATAACATCAGATTCTCGTTGTTGACAGGGAAACCATCGAGCCATTAACGGAGTTGTATTCGCAATTACGCGGTCAAGTCGTGCGATTACTGAGGTGGAATCCATTATGGGAATACTTGTATTCTAAATACTGCTATTAACTAATGTGGTGACTTTCGTTGATCAGTATGAGTCATATGTGTGGCTTAATGACACCATAGGTGTACTGTTGTTGCCAGATTGCCGTTGTTTCGTTGATGATATCATGGGAATTGTTGCCGGTGCGCAAACGCCCAAGAAGGATTTACATTGCTGTTACAATTAACCCATCTGGGATCATTCTTGGCTACCCTTTATTTTCCAGTGTACTCTCGATAAACCGATTTGTTCCAATCGTTGAAAGATATAGGTTTTATTCCTGGCAATAAATGCTGCCTTCTGTAGTCATACCTGTTCTTGGTAAACGTAACAGGATCTTTAGCAATTGCCTCAAAGCCGCATCGTTAAAAATTGTGATTAATGGAAACCGCCTCAGCGATATCACGGACTTCATCACGTGCTGCTGAAGCTTCTTCGGAGCATTCTGCAACCTCAATAGCCTCGTTGATTTGTTTCTGTAACCGGACATATATGTCTGCTGTGGAATATCGTATTGCTTTAACGTCATCTGGAAAACACTGCAGTGTCTGAGCGGTTATTACTGTTGCCGCGACAATTTCTTTCGTGGACTTAAGCGGGGAAAATGTTTGTTCGAATCTTGTGACGAGATCTTCACGGACTGTTTGACGTGATTGCAATTGTTTTTCTGCTTGGTGCGCTAATAAATAAGTCTCTAACGCTTCTAAACGCTCCTTTGCTAGTCGTTCTGTTCAACTCATCACTGTTATTTACTGAATGTGTTTATAACTTCACTGAATATATCTTATAAATTCAATCCGGTATCGTGCTGGAGTTGACATCGAAATAGTAACAAACCGGGTGAGATTGTTTGTGCATGTGAAAAGAGATTTTTTAAACTATCATTATGATCCATATCATCGGAACACAATGTTGTGTGAATATGCTATGCGCTATGCGAGTCTACCAGGTTGAACATGAATAACATATTGGCCTTGTCTCTAATATCCTTTGGGGTCTGCGTGTATCATTGTGTCAAAAAGATAACGTTTGTGTTTTTGTGTCACCCTCAAGAATTTGTTTTGCAGGTTAGATTGTTTATCTAGCATGATATAACCGTACACGACAAGGCTATTTATGTCCTCGATATTCGGCGCGTCATCAACGTCACTTATGAATTCAAGAATGTCGTTGGGAAATTCATCTCTGGAGGAAGATATTTACTTGGCGATCTAGTTGTGATATGGTAGGATGTTATGATATTGCTGATCATCTGCGGTTGGCATGGCCAGATGTAACTTGTCCTGTTTGAGCATTAAGTAGCAAATGAGTCTTACCAGACCCAGACGTACCTATGATTATTGCGCGAAAACTATTTGGCAAGGGCTCATAACTCTTGTTTGACTGGTGTGATTTTTGTCGCTTATGACAGTTATGTTAAACTCACCAGACATAGTAATATAAAATGTCCATAAGTTTATATTGTCTGCGATGTAAGGACCACAGTGAGACAGTAGATGCGCATTTCGTGACAAGTAAAATACTGGGCCATGTGCACGCTGCGGTGCGTGAAAATACAAATTAATATAAGGTAAAACTACACATGGTAGCGATACCGCAATCGCGTTGGGGTCGTTGCCAGGAACTCCGAGGACAAAATATCCAGGAGAAAAACATTTATCGGGGTTTAGTTACTGCAGCCCTGGAACTCAAATGGATGTTTGATTGGACCCTGATGATCATCCACTACATTCAATCAGGTAGATAACGCATGTTATCGTCATGATCTCTCGTACAGAAAGGCTGACATTGCACGTGGGTGGTTTGACGTCAGAACATCCAACTAAGTTCATCAGGCTGATATTTTGTTTTTGCCTCACGACAAGACACGACACGGTGTTTACAAAAACGAGTAGACTGTTGTAGATGTAGCCAGTCGATACAAAGAAGCTGAACCGTTGACATCCCAAAACTGCTACCAATGTAGCAGATACGTTATCGCGCATCTACGCACGGGGAACATTAACGTGGCCACGGTTGCTGAAGGTTGATTTGGGTTGAGAATTTCTCTGGGCAGTATCTGCATTGATGGACATATCGGTGATTTTGCGATCAATCCATCGTTGAATCATTAAACAATAAACTCGAGGAACAATTATTTGGGTATCAATACACGCAGGAATTGTTGATGCGAGAACGCGTGCGTTCCAGTGCTAGCACTTGGGGGAGGGGGGCGTACACGATCTCGCGCATTGGTATCAAAACTTCATGTGGTAGTAGCCGCGTTAAACAAAAAAGTCACGCGCGCGATTGTAATGACACAGAAAATGGCAATACCAGATCGGGTCGCCGTTAACGTGACTGGTCACCTTGAACAAATATTGGGTCACGACGTTACCAAGGGATATTTGTATGCGCCTGCATAACTAGAGGGTGAAACAAAATGAATTATTGATCCCATTCGGAGTTTAACCACACACAATATTTCACACGTGATCCGTCGCAGCAATGCACATGCGATTTATAACCTTGGAGGATTATGGGTGGGAGAACCCCTGCGTGGGTTTGTCAGTGAGGAATTGTAAGTGATACCAGCGGGTATACATTTACCACCCGCGTGGTTCATACTGCGGAGAAAGCGCTACCACCATGACGTCGGTTGTTCTCGAGACAAGTTAGCATGACGTTACTACGTAGATGACCAAATCGATTGTCAATACAATCTATGGTAAGTTGTCTAGAATCACCAGTGGGGTAATCGTATAACATCTGGACGTTAGATAGTTGGCAATGTTTGTTTCTCTGTTGGGCCAAATCGATGATGTAATCCACGGTAAAATCACAGGAGTGACCCCGTCGAGCGTCGACAAGTCGGTATCATACTATTTGTAAGTAAGCATTTGTTGCGGTCGCAGCGTCGGGGTCTCTATACTCTGTGATCGAAGATTACCTCACTCAGTGTTTTCACACAGTAATTGGTCTGATTTCAAAACGCATTTAATTGTTTTAGCTGATCGTCTTTGGCATGAAAATCATCAAACACTTCATCGTTGTATTCAACGTTTTTGGAGAGCCAATCATGAGGAGATTGACCTTGATACTCAGGCATAATTACAGAAACTGGTTTTCTGCTCAGCCATGTCAAAACATTTCCAATGTCGCCTTTGGCAAAGTACATATTTCGTCCCATGTTATTACACGAGGAATATACTTATTTCCCTGAATCCCATTCACAATCACCCCGCCATCTAAATAAACGGTGATCAGTTTGTGTTTTAACTTGTCTTGCTCCTCTCATATCTTTTGCGAACATATGCATGAGCGTTAACACAAAAGATGTGAAATGTTTAAATAAGCTAAAACCTGTGTTGTTTTACCAGAACCCCTTCACCATTTAGATGCACAAGTTTGTGATGCCTGACGGGGACGTTTAATAGTTATGCCGTTGACGACGGATTTATCGTTGCAAGAATAATTATCGGATGCATGATACTTAGCAAATATATTCAGAGATCTTATCGTTTATTTCTTAATTTTTTAATGGTCATATGGAACAAGTTCATCCGGTGTGGTTGTTGCTCAGTCACCGATAACTCAGGAAGTTTATCGAGATTTGGTAGGAGTTTTTTTAATCAATGTAAAATGACTGCGAAGCAAATCGAACCGCGGTAGTGGATAATCCATTAATCATCGAGAGCAAGTTAATACTTGCATATGCAAGCATCGATTCTCTTAATTGAGTGTATTGTGGAAATTATATGCCCACTGATTTCTTCAGACAGCTTGACAGTGGTTATCGCAATAACATGCCCCTGCTAACAGTGTCCTTGATGAGAAAATCAAGTTCAGTTTGTTCAGTAACAAGTCTCTTACTCAAAAGTTTGAAGCCTGCTGATGCCCCTGTGGTTAATTTATCTATGGTTATCCGCCCGAGAACCTTAGCGTTTGAAACTTTCATACTCGTCCCATTTGGTTATGGCTCATGGAGCCAAACTTGTTTTTGTTGATTGTATCTGATAATTGCTTCAGACATGGTTAAACTTTTTAGTATACGCGCATCTAGAATAAACCCTAAAATATCAATGGGAGACCAAACAAGCACATTTATGGAATTTTCATCATCATGTGAACTATTAAAGTGTCTTTCAAACCTTGCTGGAATAACAGGATTATTCAGCAAATTCAGTCAAGTCAATGTCAGGTAGAATCCCGTCGATCGATAGGCGCGCGAGATTATGTTTGGGACTTCCAAAACGTTCAAAGTATGGATGGCAATCGCCATGCCCAAAAACAATGTCCAGGTAACATTCGGCCATGTGGACGGAAAGAACGTCGTCCGGGCAATAATCGGTGTTCCAATATCCACCCTTTCAATATTCCAAGCAGGGTTACTGGATGTCTTTGAGAACACTCTTTGGAGTTGGCCACCACTTGCTTTTTTTGTATGCAAAGTACTAGTTAAGAGACACATTTGTGGAAGAGTTATTAGTGATCTCTATTACATCTTTGTCGTCATCTGTGTATTTGGACGCTAATGAAACCAGGCTGCTGTAAAATTCATCAATCCTGAAACCAATAACAATATCCACTTGGCAAAACAAATTAATCAAAGGACCTCCGTTACTGATAAACAACCTGACATATACTGGACTGTAATTAAGAACGTTCGCGATTTCCTGACAAATGTCACTGGAATAAAATCTAATCGTGCGTCGGAGTGGAAATTGCATTGCCGGCGACCAGGCGCGTATAGGTGATCGATAAGTTTGCTGACATTATGATGCTTGCATTTACCAGAATCATGAAGAACTGATGCGGTTATTGTCGTGTCAGTTATAGAACATTTCAATACGAGCTCCTGCAAAGTAACGTCCCTAAGTTTAGCGCCATTGCACTTCACACGCTCTTCCCACTGAGATATCTTTGCACGTCAATGTCGGGTTAAAACACTGCTACGTGCTGTACCAGCAAAATGCACAATAAAAAGCACGGCAGCACAATTAATTCTACCAGTTTTCATTACACAATTAATTCTACCAGTTGTTTTGGAGCCACTGCATCAAAATTAGGTTCATTCATTGTCTAAATTTCATGTACAACCGTGGTGACCTGATATGCATTGTTGTAGTTAGCATAATCGATGTCTGTCAACCACCCAGGGGAAGAACGTAACGTTAGCGCAATAACCGACTGACCACGTTTGCGTTCATTAAGTATTGGTTCATTTTTCTCTCTAAGCACCCACTCGTTGCTGATACTATCGTAAATAAATTTCAATTCTGAGTAAGTATCTAGGGTATAATGAGCAGAAAATCAATAATACCACGAGACAGCGTAACCTTCATGCAAGCATCGTGGATACTACGGGGTCCCTACGTGGTCCCTCCTGCTCAACCATGCACATGGAACATGCGTAAGAAGCGTCATGAATATCAGCCTCGAATTTGCATAAAAATGCTTGATGCATACGTTTTACCCCTTCAGGATCTTGTTAGCTTGTTTTTTTTTTTATGCCAATTCAAGGCTGATGTTCATGACGCTTCTTACGCATGAAAAAAGATGAGTTGCTTGAACTTGCCAGAAAGTACGATCTTTCTGAAGCAAAACCTTCCTTAACGAAACAAGAAATTAAAAATATTTTGATTCAATATTTGGTAGAGAAGAATGTTCTTGATAAAAGTGTTTTGGCTTCGGTCAGTAAGTCGGTATCGGACTCTAACATAAAAGTAATGGAATTAAAAATGAAACACAAGATGGAATTGGAGTTAAGGAAGCTCGAGCTTCAGAAAGAAGACAGAGAGAGAGAGAAACAAATGCAGTTGCAATTTGAAGAGAAACAATTGCAATTGCAATTTGAGGAAGAGAGACAGGAGAAAGAGAAACAAATGCAGGTGCAATTAGAAGAGAAGCTTTTGCAGTTGCAATTTGAGATACAGGAAAGAGAGAAACAATTGCAGATGTAATTAGAAGAGAAGAAATTGCAGTTGCAATTTGAGAAAGAGGAGAGAGACAGGAGAGGGAGAATGATAAACCATTACAATTTGAGAAAGAGGACAGAGAGACAGATGCAAAGAGAGAAGGATGAAAGGGAATTTCAAATTAGAATGAAAGAAATGGAGCTCGCAAGGGAAAAGCACGATCCCACTTCATATACAAATTCAAGTTTTGACATTACAAGAAACATCAGGTTAGTGCCCCCTTTTAGTGAAAAGGAAGCAGACTAATATTTAATTTATTTTGAAAAAGTTGCTGAAAATATGAAATGGCCAAGGGATCATTGGACTCAACTATTGCAATGTGTACCTTTTGGCAAAGCCCTAGAGATCTATGCATCCCTGTCAGTACAACAGAGTTCTGACTATGATTTGGTTAAGGAGTGCATCTTAAAGGGTTATGCGTTAGTCCCTGAGGCTTATCGGCAAAAATTCAGAAACCATAAAAAGGAAGCTGGACAAACTTATGTTTGAATTTGCAAGAGAAAAAGAGCAGTTATTTAAGAGATGGTGCTTAGCCAAGAAAGTTGAACATGATTATAAAAGTCTTGAACAACTTGTGTTACTTGAAGAGTAAAAAACCTGTGCTCCTAATGACATTAAGAATCATCTCGAAGAGCATAAGATTGAAACCTTGGAAAATGCTGCTCTTGCTGCTGATGAGTATTTCTTAACTCATAAAGTTCCTGTTGTAAGCAAAACTTTCACTCGGCATTCTACTAGTAGAAAGGTATTTCAGCCTAATACGACTCCTGCTAAAACTCAGTCTGGCACAACTTCTAAATATCAAGCTTCTGATAAAATTGATTCAACATCCTTGTCTATTTTTACGTGTACCTATTGTAAGAAAAAAGGACACGTCATTTCTGATTGCTTCAAAATGAAATATAGGCATCAGAATCAAGACAGACCTATCCCAAATGCTCTTATTTCTAAGAGGTCAGGGTCACGGTCATGTATTGAAAGCAATACAGTTGTTGGGTCTAATAAACTCCAGTCTTATTTTATTATGGAGAATTATGAACTTTTCATGTCGAAGGCTTCTATATCTGGTGCACTTTTAAGTATGGCCTTTAACTTGTCAATAGCCTCCTGTCATTTTTCAGTCCAAAGAAACTTACTTTTTTTGCTCAATAAAATTGTCAGGGGTTCAGCAATATTAGAAAATTTGGAACAAAATTTCCGATAGTATCCAGCCATACCCAAAAATTGCATCAGTTGCTTTTTACCTACAAGCACAGGGAATTCAGAGATAGCCTTTACCTTAGGATCTATAGGTTTAACTTGTCCATGTCCCACAATATGTCCTAGAAATGTTACACAAGCATGGCACAACTCACTTTTGGATAAATTGATTATCAAACTTGCATCAGTGAGTCTGTCAAAGAATTTGCGACTTGTCGCTAGATGTTCTTTCAAGGTGTCGTTGTAGATGATGACATCGTCAATGTAAGCATCGCAATTATCTAGACCAGAGGTAATCATATTCATCAAACGTTGAAATGTACTTGGCGAACCCTTCATCCCGAACGGCATCACTTTATATGGATGAAGCTGAGCTGGAGTCAAAAATACCGAAATTTCCTTTGCCCTCTCCGTTAGTGGAATTTGCCAAAATCCTTCCAGAAGGTCAAATTTGGTGACATACTTGGCATTTCCAATTTTATCAATGCAGTCATCGATTCTTGCTAATGGAAATGAATCTGTCTTTGTCACACTGTTCACCTTCCTACATTCCATTCACGTTTTCAATCTCAAACAGTGAGTTAGCCGACCCACCCATAAATATGGTCACATTTGGGATTGGATTCTTTACAGACCTGATGATAATATTCTAGAGTCCTCCCTCGTGTCCCACGAACCTGCATCAGATCACCTCTGCATTATATGTCATCTTGACGTATCAGTCCCTAACCCTCCACCTTTATTTGCTACTAAGAGAAACCTCCGTATGATAAACAGAACCCAACTAATGCATGACATCCAAGCAAACCTAATAACTAGCTTACCTTCTACAGCAGAACATCTCGATAACTGCCAGCGTTCATCGCTTGACATGCCCCAGCAACCAAGTGCAGAGTATCAATTCAAAAGTGTTCTCCGTGGTATAGCAGTGTTAGGGACCAGCTTCGCACTGCTAAAAGAGACCGCCGTAAAGCTGAGAAGCTTTGGCTTTCCACCAGACTCACTATTCATAAGCAAATCTATAATGTCGCTAAGAAGAATGTCACAAACATAGTCCATGCAGCGAAATCAGCCCACTACAGTACTAAGATCACGGAAAGTTCCAGCTGCTAAGAGCTATTTGAGATTACTAACAAGCTAATGTCAAAGAACAAATGTACACCACATCCAGCTACCTTCTCTCTAGTCGAACTTCCGGACCTGTTTGCAAATTTCTTCCGTGACAAAGTACAAACCATCAGAGATAAACTTGACAACACAATTTCAATTGACTCAAAGTCACCATACAGTTGCGATGCAGAATTTCAGCGGCATCCGTTAGCAGCATTTGAACCTGTCTCTATGGATTTAGTACGTACAATCGTGATGAAGAGTGCACAAAAGACATGTGAACTTGATCCGATTCCGACATCACTGCTGCTTGAGTGATTAGATCCCATGTTGACTTCACCAGCTGATGTTATTAATACCTCTCTCTCATCAGGGGAATTTCCATTATTTTTCAAAACTGCCATTGTAAAACCTCTGCTGAAGAAACCAACACTCGAGACCATAATGATTTAAAGAACTACCGCCCAGTTTCTAATCTCCCATTCATGTCAAAAATCTTAGAAAAAGTTGTTCTATCCCAACTTGTATCTCATCTGAATTCAAACAGTCTTTTAGCAATGTACAGTCTGCATATCGCCCTTGCCACAGTACTGAAACTACTCTTCTGAAAGTAGTCAATGACATTCCCTCTGCTTTGGATAGCGGAAAGATTACAGTCCTCACTCTCCTTCACTTGTCTACAGCATTTGACACTATAGACCATGATATATTACTTCACCAGCATGCATTGGCATTCATAATACGGCCTTACTTGGTGGACAGGACACAAATTGTGTCCGCAAATGGAAAACACTCTAGCCCAGTTGATCTATGTTGTGGTGTTCCACAGAGGTATGTTCATGTACGGCGTCTCTTCATTCTATACACTCAGCCACTCTCAAGTGTCATAGATCATCGTCCAGTGTCTCACCAATTGTATGCTGATGACACCCAAATATACAAATCTAGCCATCCAACTGAAGTTGAAGCTACTATCCAAGGCGTAGAGAGGTGCATTTCCGATGTGAAATCATGGATGACATGTAACAAGCTGCAGATGAATGATGATAAAACTGAAGCCATTATGATTACAACACAAAGACTTTCTCATTCACATCCTTTACCTCAGACAATAAATATCAGCAACACCAACATTAAATTCACACAGTCAGTACGAACCCTAGGTGTTACTCTTGACAGTACTTTCTCATTGCACCAACATGTCATGAACATATGCAAGGCTGCATATCTTGAGCTGAGACGCATCAGCTCCATTCGCAAGTATCTTTCAGTTGATGCCACTTAAACAATTGTGTGTTTCTTAGTACTTTCAAGACTGGACTATTGTAACTCAATTCTGTCTGGTTCGTCTCAATATCTACTCCAGAAACATCAAAAAGTTCAAAACACAGCTTCTCGGATCATCCTTAGAGTACCACGATCAGAGCACGCCTCCTCCTGCTCTGTACCCTATACTGGCTATCCATGCGATCCAGAATTAAATACAAAATTTGTTCTCTGTGATACGTTTCACTGACGGGCTCCAGTCCAACATACCTATATGAGCTCACCCATGTGTAACGACCAGCAAGATACTTACGCTCCTCTTCTGACATTCGTATTCTCATTATTCCCACTATGAAAATGAAATCATATGGACAACGCTCTTTTGCGCACCAGGGCCCAGCAATGTGGACCGAATTGCCCAATGCACTTAGGCAAAAAGACACAGTGATGTCATTTAAGAGCGCCCTTAAAACTCACCTATTTCAACTGCAAGCACAGACTTAAAGACCTAATAATGTATCCTTACTTTAAATATATAATAGAATGTTTTCTGTTTTCTAATTTCGTGGTGTTTGTTTCTATTTTTACAATCATACCATTATATGTGTTTTTTAAGTGTTGTAAAGCGCTTAGAGCTTCCAAAGATTAGGTGCTATAATTTAACTCATTTAATTTTTTCTTCACTTTGTGAGGCCGCAATACCTAATTTGAATAAAAATTTGAAGAATGAACAAGAGAGAAAGAACTCTATTACAAGACTCAAAAGTTCTCTCCATTAAAGTTCTGTGAAACCATATTTTCACTTTTGACCTCAATCGCTGAATGCCAAGTTCAAGGATAACTAGCTGGAAAATTCCAGACATAACATTTAACCTTTGACCCGATTGGACAGATTTGGGAAGGCCAAATTGAGTAAATAACTTTATCAAAGCTTTTACTATAGTTTTAGTTTTAATATTCCTCAAAGGAATTGCCTCTGGGAATCTTGTTGACGGACACATAATGGTCAACAAATATTGGTTGCCTGACTTGGTCTTAAGTAAGGGACCAACACAATCTACCATTATTCTGTCAAATGGTTCGTCAAATGCAGGAATAGGTTGCAGATAAGCCTTAGGTATCTTCTGATTGGGTTTTCCTAGTATTTGACAAGTATGACAAGATCTACAGTATTTATAAACGTCACTTTGGATTTATGACCAATAAAAGTGATTCAAGATCTTGTGATAAGTCTTATAATTCCTAAATAACCAGCCAGAGGAGTTTCATGGGCCATACTATTTCCTGTCTGTAAGATTTTGGAACTGCAATCTGATTAGTTCACTGACCACTCATCACCAGCAGGTACCTCGGGAGGTCTCCATTTTCTCATAAGAATTCCATTTTTAATGAAATAACGGACAGGTACGTCAGTAGCTTCAGTTTCACTAATAACCCTTTGAAACAAACAGGAGATCTCAGGATCTTTTTCCTGCTCGACAACAAGTGATTGTCGTTTATCACCCTGATTAGAACAAAGAGAATGAGTAGTTAAAAGAGGATCACTGTGATCAATAGCTTTTGAATGATCCAAACAAAGAGTGAAAGTGACCTCATCAAAAGTCTGACCAATACATGTGTCAGCTAAAGGAATAATCTCCTTATGAAAATGATTCTACAGAGCTTTCTTTGCCATAGCTCGAGTAACTGCACAAGCTGGGCATAAACCAGGGAATTCTGTTTCAATAGGATCATCTTTCTGATCTAAAGAAGGCTTGTCAGTTACAAGTGGATTAACCACAACCTTGTCTCCAGCTAGGTCGTTGCTTAATAACAAATGAATGCCCTCAACGGGTAAAGAAGACACAATTCCGACTGTCACAGGTCCTGAAACTGAGTCTGATGACAAATATATAGAATGGAGAGGAACATTAACAAAGCCGCACTCTACTCCCTGAATAAGAACACTCTCATTAGAAGACTTCTCAGAAAAAGGCAAAGTATCTGATAATAAAGTATTTGAGAAGCTCCTCCTTCCCTTAAAATTTTAATAGGGATAGAATTGGCCAAATCACCCAAGAGTGATATAGAACCCTTCGACATGAATGGTTCATAATTCTCCATAATATAATCAGACTTGGGTTTATTAGACCCAACAAATGTATTGCTTTCAATACATGACCGTGACCTTGACCTCTTAGAAATAAGAGCATTTGGGATAGGTCTGTCTTGATTCTGATGCTTTTATTTAAATTTGAAGCAATCCGAAATAACGTGTCCTTTCTTCAAGAAGGAGTCGTATTAGGCTGAAATACTTTTCTACCAGCAGACTGTTGAGTGGCAGACTTGCCTACAAAAAGACCTTTATCAGTTAAGAAATACTCATCAGCAGCACGAGCAGCATTTTCCAAGGTTTCGATCTTATGCTCATCAAGATAACACTTAATGTCAATATGGATACAGTTCTTAAACTCTTCAAGTAATACAAGTTGTTTGAGATTTGCATAATCTTATTCAACTTTCTTGGCTAAACACGATCTATCAAATAACTGCTCTTATTCTCTTGCAAATTCGACATAAGTCTATCCAGCTTCTTTGTTATAGCTACTGAAGTTTTTCCGATAAGCCTTAGGAATCAACTTATTACTCTTTAAGATGCATTCCTCAAACAGATCATAGTCAGCACTTGGCTGTACTGACAAGAATGCATAGTCGGGCTCTGCCAAAAAGTTCACACTGTAAAACTTGAGTGCAATGCTCCCTTGGCCATTTCAAATTTTCAGCAACTTTTTCAAAATGAATGAAAATATTTGTCTACTTCTTTTTCGCTAAAAGGGGTACTAGCCTGAAATTCTTAGTAATATCTAGACTTGAATTTGTATGTGGAGTGGTACTATGCCTTTCACTTGCCAATTCTATTCTTTTAAATTAATTTGAAAGTCTCTCTCTCCCTCTCCCACTCTCTCTCTCTCTCTCTCTCTCTCTCTCTCTCTCTCTCTCTCTCTCTCTCTCTCTCTCTCTCTCTCTCTCTCTCTCTCTCTCTCTCTCTCTCTCTCTCTCTCTCTCTCTCACTCCCTCTCTTCCTTTCTCTCACTCCCTCTCTAAGTTTCTCTCTCTTCTCTATCTAACTGCATTTGTTTTTCTTCTTTCTGTAAAGGCATTTGTTCTTTCTGTAGCTGCATTTGTCTTTCTCTCTCTTTCTTCTAATTGCATTTGTTTTTCTTTCTCTCGTTCCTGTCTCTCTCTCTCTCTCCTCTTTCTCAAATTTTCACTGCATTTGGTTTTCTTTATCTCTTTCCTTTTTATCCAATATCATTTATTCTTCTACTTTCTGTTGTTCAAACTTTCTTAACTATAATTCCATCTTGTATTTCAATTTTAAATCTTTTATGTCAGAGTCTGACTCAGACTTACTGACCGAAACCAAAACACTTTTATTCAAAACATTCTTCTCTACCTAATACTGGATCAAAATGTTTTTTACTTCTTGCTTCGTTAAAGAAGCTTCTGCTTCAGAAAGATCGTATTTTCTGGCATGTTCAAACAATTCATCTTTTTTTTAAACAATCCAACTGCTCCTGCGTAGAATTTAAAGAAAGGTCTCACTTTTGATGACATTGTAAAAAGCCTGTTGATTTCACTAAAGATTTCAAACAAAATGTGAAATAAAACTTGGGATTTTAAAAAATTATGAAAACTAGGGGAACTTAAATTTCCAAAAGCAATTTTCTGAAAAATTTTAGCTTAAAGTCATATATCCCGCAGGAGCCACCAATTTTCTTTGTTACGTGTCTAGGCTCGTACAAAAGTAACAAAGAAAAGAGTGAAGCCAACAAGCTTTGTAAAACGTAACACACAATTTATTTCCCTAGAAAAACAAGGTAAAAATATGGAAAAGAACTTACGGTTTGTTTTTTAAATCTGTTCCAAAATTAATCATAGAATTCATAAATATAAATCCTAGCAAAAAAAAGTCGTAAGTGAATCAGAGTTCGATTCCCGATGAAATTCCAGGATGGAATGCGATGACGTCTTTTATAATCTGAGAAGTGTTGACGTGTCACCACTTCCTTCTTGAATCACCAAGAATAATAATCTGGCTTTATAATTCTGAAGAATTTCCAATAAATATCTTTATCCAAGAATTCGAATGAGCACAATTGGCTTTCGGGGAATATAAATTATTAATTCCGAAAAATAGAAAAAATTCAAATCAAACTGGCACCAACAGAAATACCTTTCAACTCCAAAGATATATTTTACGACGGAATTAAATCACTATAATAAGATGAGTTGTAACCCCAACTGATACGCAATTCAGACCCTCGTGATGGGTCACGTGATCACTTAGTCCGAGCAACGCAAAAAAAGTTTATTTTCAAGTAGGCTAGATAGGACCTTGACTGAAATCAGTGAGTTCTTCACTGAGAATGGATATAGAAAAATGAAGAAAATTTGTTGAGCAGAAAATGAATCTAAATCACCGATTGATACAATGTAAACAAGCTACTGACTTGTTTACAGTCAAACAGAACTGAACTGAATTGTCTGGAAAAATGTCAAATCCAGTGAATAAAGTTATTACAATAACATGTAATGGAATAAAATAAAAAATAAGAAAATATAAAACTAACAAACAAGGAATAAA